>JAJJMB010010315.1:9434-74298 GCA_023531105.1 Papaver atlanticum | reverse complement strand
AATCTATCTCATAACTGAACAAACTAGAGCAAGTATACAAAACTTAAGTATACAGAACAGTCAAATCTATCTCAATGTGCCAGCTACTAGAACTATCGCGATGCATAATTCAACAGTAACACCCAATCATTCACAAGAGATGCTAACATAGTAAATTTATCAGAACAAGTTAACCTTGATCACAACAAATATATAAACATTTAAAAAAGAAGTGAACCTTGTGAAATCAGCTAATTACCTGTGACCACTAGCACCAGCAGTAGAAACTTAAAATAGTTCATCCTCTATCTTCTCATCATCTCCTTAAATTCATCAATTCTGAAAAACACCACCACTGACTTCAAAATCCTCCTTCAAACCTGCTCCAATACCACCACAGCCTCCCCATACTCCTCCAGAACCTGCATCTCCACCACCATAGATTCGTTAATCAAACTCAACATGTGTAGTCCACAACTGGCTCCATTAGAAGTATGAGAGATCAGTGTTTTTATTGAATGGAGAATATCTTCTTAGCTGCTTGAATTCAACTAGTATTATCAACAAATCGAACTTCAACAACAACACCAACAGAAACAACAACAAACCTAAACATACAAAGATTCAAAACCTATTGATTCAATAAAAATCATGTTCTTCTCCGATCTGAATAAAGTCAACGAAAACAAAAATCAGAACCTAATCAAACTAAGAAAATAAAACTACTAAATGAGGAAAACCTATTGAATCAAATCGAAAACCTTACCTGAAGTAGCTTCGAAACAACAAATTAGAGTCGATTGATTCGAACTTGTAGATTGATGATTAGTTGTTAAACCTGTTTGAATCAAATCGATTAAATCTATAAATTGATTGAAAACTAGAATAATTCAATCAATACATGAGATATCTTCGAATCAACTGAAAAATACAGAGATTCGATTGTAACTGATAGGGAAGAAAGAAAACCCTAAGAGAATCGTTGCAACTCTGATCTGAGATTCAATCTAAAACCAAAAATGAATGATTGATTTCGTTCTTCTATAATAGGTAAACGCCATCAGCGGAGATCGATGGAACGAGAATCGTTTTCTTGCTCTCTACAATCGTTTTCTTCGGTTTGATACTAGAACCCTAATTTTCTTCAGAGCAGAGACGAGAGAGAAGTGAGAGAAAGTGAAAGTGAAAATGAAATATGATAATTAGTTTTATTACATATAAATACTAAAGGGCAGTCCTGGTATTATTAAAATTATGCTTTACTAATAAGCCCTGAAATCTAAAGTTTTGGGCCTAGAAATATCAAAATGTGAAAGAATGGAGTTGACAGTGAATGATCCATTTAATGAGGCTTCTATATATTGAACCCATATAGTAGGGGAGTTCTAGTATTTTTCACTTGTTTTTTTGCCAAGCCCATGGTCTTGTGCTTGGGGTCGCCTGCACCCTTTTTTCCCCCGGAAATGATACATATCCCGCGGGCGCAATCCCGTGGGTTGTACCGCAAGAGAGAAAAGGGGTGTTCCCCTTATGACCCAGTGGATTTGCAGGGGTGGGTTTAGTGTGGGTCCCACCCCTTGTGTCTTGCGGTACAACCCGCGGGATGTTAATCATTTTTTTTTCTTCCCATTGCCTCAGTTAACCTTTCGAGACTGCAGCTACGGATTATACAGTTTGTTTGAGTGGGTTTCATACCAAGACTCCACGATGTACTGACAATAACATACCCGTTGTTGCATTTTCTACCTAACCATCACACATTGTTTGTATGGTCTAACAAACTTCTTTTTTTCATGCTGCTTTATTATTCTTTCTGTTCTCCATCTATTTGTTAAACCACTAACAAATCTGTCTCTTTCTATTTGCTACACTTGCAGAAGAATTTGCATTAAAAAGGTTTTGACGGAGTATTTCAAATTTCTACCCGAAGAGATTAAGCTAGATATTTTAAGTCGTCTACTAACTGAATCGATTTTGGAATGCAAATTAGTATGCACAACCCGGAGAAGTCTTGTTCTTCATCCATCATTCTCCAAAATGCACTTGCATCATCTCAATCATCCTTCTACTGCCCATTCTGGTAAGTTGGGTTTTCTTGCTATGACTAAGATCGCAAATGCTCCAGGTCTTACGCCAAAATATTACTATTTTGAATATAATGGAAACATGAGTCAGCATCACACATCCAGGGAATTAAAATGATTAGTTTCACCCTTCCGTTCAAACCATATTTCTTTCTTGGTTCTTTTAATGGTTTGATCTATCTTTCTCGAGGCTCATCAGTGGAACTAAAAACTCATATACATGTTTGTATTACTATTTTGAAAGAGCAGCGAGAGGAATATCGATTAATGGTTTGGAGTAAAGAGTTTAGAATTGATGTAAGCAAATTTTTTGCAGTTACGAAAACTGACGGTGTTTTAACTTGCTCAAGGTTAAATTACGATCTCCATGTTTACGACACAAAAGCTTCAACCTCAAAAAGGCTTGTGGATTCTAATGACCGGATTTATGAACTGTTTCGTCACAAGAACACCTTGGTTTCATTGAAAGAATTAGGAAAAGAATATACGAAAACAATGCAGGTGGTTGAAATCGAGGAGACAGGAAGCCGTGATCAGCCTTTCATCAACCAGCTGTATGAGGTCAAGACCATGTAAGTACATACTTGTAAACTTGTCAGGTTATCTTCGTTGGGTTTCATTTTGAAATTTGCAGATAATAGTTAACAATTGTCGTTGACATTGTCCTAGTGAGCAATATATGTAGACTACTGTCTTTGTATCATCAATGCATCCAACTTTATGGTAGTGTTTTTTTCCTTCCTAATTTTTGTTAACTCTGCGTGTTCTTAGTGACTTGAACTTATTTCATTTCGTTTATTGGAGTCGAAATAAGCAAATGCAGACACAATTGCAGAAAATATGGGCTATTCCTCAGTTGGGAGCATATTTTTCTCTTACCATATCTGGTGTATAATCTCAGGATGCAAATTTGTAGTTTTTCATATTTTTGTTTAGTGTTTTGATGATAGAAGGTTAGAGTCAACAACTGGTGTTGAACAAGGTAACAGTCATCGTATTTTTGTGGGTCTAAACTCTCGGTGAAAATAAGTTAAGCTAAAGTCCTTTTATTCGAGGTCACGAGCTAGATTTCTCGGGGACCAAAAAAAAGAAGAAACGGAAAAATTCCTACCTTTTCTTTCCTTCAAGTAACCGTTTCTTCTTTCTTTCAATGGTAAGGTTTGTTTTATTGATTTTTAGGCCCTTTCAGTCAAAGGGTTCTTCTTACATTGCAAGAGAACAAAAATTCCGTATCAAATGCAATTCATTGATCTTTCTAACAAACCCAAATGATATGATTCATTTTTTGTATTCTAAATGTTTGCGGTTTGAACTCAACTAAAACTGAAATAGGGGTGTGTGTCAATTGTTGATTAAGTTAAAATTCTTTGAGAATAAATACCCAAACCATCTCTTGTTACTCCGCCTGAATCCGCCTCAGTGTAATCTCTCTTTCACTCTGATGTTCATTTAATAGCTTATTCTGTATGTTTTAATTATGAATTGTTGAACCCCATTGTTACTTGAAAATGGAATTATGATTTTCATGATTCTCATTGTATGTATCCTGCATATTCAGAACTATTCATTTGTCCAGTAAGTCATTTACATGGACTAAATTCTGGAATCTGCCATAACGGATTAATGTATGTTTGGTTGTTATGTCATTGTCATGAACTTTTCAGACACCTTCAGTTTTTGTGTCTTGGTTTAAGTTAGTGGAAGTATCAAACTAAGCAGTTTTTTTCTGCAGCAAATGCTGTTCATATGTGCATAATGCCGATGGAGAATATGGTCTTAAAATGTAATTGATAGTGGTAGTCGAAATGAATCACCTCATTGTTCAGGTGGTCAAAGGAGTTTTCAGTAGAAATAGTCATTATTCAAAAACTTGTTACCTGAATCTGCAGGGTTTCTCAAATGTTGGGAGAGTTCTATTTATCTTGTTAATGTCCACAAGCATGAAATTTGCGATGGGCAGCTGAGCTTTAGGGGAAACGGGTACTTGAGGTAAATTCAGTTAATAGGTGTTTCGTCTAAACAAGATTGTCTTTAGTCACAGTTTTCAGTTAGCAAGAAAATCTTGTAAGCATATGGATTTGTTATTTATAGATTTTCTTCCGATCAATTTTTTTTTTTGTTATTTGTAGATTAGTCTATAAAACCACCACGATGTATGTTTAAAGCCTGTAATGATGAGGATTGCTTATACATTAGTCAATTTTTGGCAAGTGTATGATAATTGATTAGCTCCAGTAATAGTATTTCCATCACCTAGGTCCAATAGGTGTTTTGATGTTGCTGAGAATTTGATTTATGAATACAGATATGGTGAAACAATTACATTTGTGAACGAATGACCCCTGTTTCTAAATTCATCAGTTTCTCATCTAGGTGTGAAAATAGCATCTCATGTACTGTGGAAGTGATTTACCTGTATGTTGATTATTACAACCCAATTGTGACTACGGACTTTCGTGGATCTTTGCTTGCTTTAAGGGAGCTTCAGAGGTGCGTTTTCAGCGAATGCAGAAACAGTAAGATGTTCAACCATACTGAGTGTGCTTGCAAATCTCATCATTTATTCTCTTGCAGATCTAATTACAGGCTACCATAATCCCATCTTTTATTCTCGTGAATTTGGTATTAGAGTTAGACCTATTATAGCTCCATGTGAAATGCTGGAAATGTACCATTTGAAAAACCTCCAGTTTTGTTTTATCTCAGGCTCAGCTGGGTCATCCCGTAATATAAAGACCGAGTTTCTCAGGCCAAGTTCTGTAGTGTTAAGCTAGTTGAAGCACCCTTAGAGCATAAATAATACTCGTGATGAAGAGTATTAAAAGACGCACCAGTATGTCTACCAGAGTATCCTGAAACTGATGGTCCCCAAGAGTATCCTGAAACTGATGCCCACCAATAACAACAACCCAAACCCTTATTCCAACCTTGGAGATATCAAATGCCGAAAAATTCCGTGTCTCGAGCACAGGCCAAATGTTATTATCAGGCAATACAAAATCTATTTGTGACGGTTCTGGAAAGGCACGTTCAGACAATGGGACTCTAGCTACTCAAGTGCTGGCACACACAGTACAGGTGCTTCTTTTGTGTCATATTTTGTTTTTGACAACCAGTTCATGAATTTGCTCTTTCTCTTTCAATGTTTGATTTTGTTCTCCTATGTTAATGTTACCATGCTTGGGTTGCATTCTTTGGTACATCAGTGAATATGAAACATGGTAGCTTTGCCAATGGATCTATTTATTGGGCTGGCGCTGAGTAAATATGATACTAGATTGAGGAGAAGTTCTGCCAACATCTTGCACCTCCTTCATTCCCACTATACACTGATTTCCCATCTTGCACCATTCATTAGCTGTTATGAAGAGGCGGGGTTTTAACTGACAGTAGACGTATGAGTTTCATTAACAAGTAACCTTTGTGCGAACCTCAATGTTCTCTTTTATACTGTCTTATATCATCGATACAACTTATTGGGAGTTTTTCATTCTGGGTTAAACTATATTTCTTTGTGAATTGTGCATTTTGTTATTGACCCGAACTTATTTCAATGGGCATATTCAGTAACATTCATAAATTTGAACAAGAAATTGCATTGAAGTTTGTCTTCATCCATCAATGAATTTCACTAGAACATTTAGTCAATCAGGCACCGTTTTCTGTGATAACTAACATTATTTCTGTCATTAACTACACCCAACCTAATTGTTTATTGTCAACAAGCTACTTTTCAAGTGGAAGCAGCTAATATGCAGTTGGATAGGGCTAATTTGTAATTGGAAAGGGCTAATTTGCAAGTGGAAAGTGCTAAGTTGCAAGTGGAAATGCATGAATGGCGCAGTTCTGAATCAAAGAATAGAAGTGTGTAAAGCTAATTATTTCAGAATAAAATCTGAATATGATGATACTCTTAAGTCTTAAAAATGATACGCATAGTTGGACGAGGAGTAATGTACGTATTCTGTTAGGCATGAATCCCTTGTTTTCTACAGTCACCTGTATTTTCTTGGTCGAGGATTTCAATTCTTTTGCAGTTACTACTCTCTTCTCTACTTTCAAAGATGAATAGCTGGATGTTGACCTTTTGTGTGTAATTTCTTATGATTAAAAATTGGTAGACGAGAGTTTAAGACTAGATAATCTTTTAGTTTGCAGCGGCAGCTGACCTCTTAGGATTCACAGATTCAGTTATAGTTGAGCTCTAGAGAATAAAAATTAGTAATGTGCATTTAATAATTGGAAATTTTCTATGAAAGATTTCGGAAAATATTGGACCAACATTTATTGGAATTAGGAAAACCGAATTTGGGCATTCATTGCATATCTTGAGAATATTTTTGGTTTTGGAAATTTCTTGGTGTCCAAACATCCTTGGTCTATTAATACCTAAGTTTTTATTTCTAGCTAACTATCCTAAGAGCCAGACAAACTTCATTATTTGTTATTTCTAGTGGAGCCGTCTATTCGGAGAGGAAAGTATCATAATTAGGTGAAATCTCAAGAAGCTCTACGAATACCGTTGGTGGGAAACTAGATAATTGCAGTGTTATTAGTTTTCGATTTGATTTGATTGACTAACGGTTGTTGAAACTTTGATTGCACCTAGTTTGTTTATTCTTGAGAATCTTCTCTTCTGATATAAGATTCACTCAGACCAGATCAAAGTATCAACGAGATCTTTGAAACTGTTGTTAGATCTAAAGAAATTTTGTGATAATCCATTATTAACAGACTCCGTTATGTGCGTGATTGATCACAAGAAGATTCAAGTGGTGTTGTGCAAGTATTTGAAGGCAATAGAAGATTTCAAGAAGAAGAAGAATTTCTTATTAGTTTTCGTATCTGTTAGAGCATTGCTCGGTCGAACTCGCATGTGTTGCTATCTCAAGTATGTTTGTCAATGTTAGTGATCAAAATTATAAGTCTTGATTTCTATCCTATTTATAGATGTCTCGGACTAGGACATAGATAGTGTAGTTGAGCTTAGATTTCTCGGCGTTCATCATTTGAAGACGAAGAACTACTAAGGGGAGCTTGTGGAACTTCATCGACAAAAGGTATGTGGAGACTTGAACTCATCTATCACTTGGAAAGTCTATTTCTACTCTATCTCCTATAATTGAGACATAAGTCGTTTTACGATATAGTTTTGTACTATACACATTTGAGATTTCGAGCTGAGTATATCTCGCTTACATATTTCTCGAAATATGTGTTGGCAAGCTTTCGCTTTAGCCATGTTCATCTGTACTCGTGACGAAAGTCATGTTGACATTTCAATAACTTGAAAATTTCTTTGATGCTAATAGTGTGTGAAAACGGCTATTGTCATTATAGAAGAATGTTTCAATGATTGGAATGTAGAGTTAATAATGTAACCATATTTGGATATAAGCATATATAGTGTGTTCGCACATTAGTGTATAAATCCATAAACCGGGAGCCAAGTGTATGCATATGTGTGTATACAAAATTGGTGAAGGAGACAAGATAAGTATGCGTACGGGCAGAAGTTTTCGAACTGAAAATATCTGCTGGGTTTGGGAATTACAAACTCCTAAACTAGTCACCTTAAGTATGCGTACCCGTACGCATACTGGCGGAAGTTTTCGAACCGAGAATTTCTGCTGAGTTTGGAAACTTAACAAACTCAAAATCCGGTTGCTTTAGTACGCATACCCGTACACATACTTAAGCTGGTTATTTTTATCAAATCGGCCTATTCATGAACTTAAACATTTAAATCTTAAGGAATGCAATCTTTGCACCATGGCTATAATGTTCATGATTGATTCAAGTGAATCAAACCGATTTTGCTTCAATTGTGTTCTTGTATAATTCATGAGAATATAGCAATTGAACAACTCATTAACTAGTTTCATTTGAGTCATTTGAACTAGTTATGGTTAAGATGAATAAGGTTGATATGAGAGTAATCATATGGCTAACCTCGGTTAACTATTTGCGAACCAACATGGTGTACACGTTTAGGTACGGCTACATAAACCTAAATGAGGGTACATTTCATTTGTGTGTAACAAGCTAAGTTCGATCTAACGGTTGAAAGATATTATCTTGGTTGAATCAGGTTTTTCATCTAACGGTGATTATTGAATGCTTTGTTACCAAGGTAACTTGGATTGCTAACCCTGATTTGAAAACTATATAAGGGAGAACTCTAGCAACTGGGAAACCTAATCCCCACACCTCCTGTGTGTTACTAGTTGCATAACTAGAGTCGATTCTCCTTTAACCTTGGGTTTCTTCTCGAGACCCTGTAGGTTAACAACTTGAAGACTTCATTGGGATGTGAAGCCAGACCCAACTATTCTCTTTGTAGTTGAGTTATCTGATCTTGTTGTTTCTATCGTGTTGAGTTCAATTGAAATAATTGACACGAGATTTTATATCTCCGATAGGCAAGATAGAAAAGTAATCACAAACATCTTCGTCTCATCGTTTGTGATTCCACAATAACTTGTTTCGCTAGTCGATTAAGTTTATTGTGAGGTGATTCATAATACTAGGCTGTTCTTCGGGAATATAAGTCCGGTTTACCAATTGGTTCCTATTCACCTTGATTTATCAAAAGATGGAACAAAAACTCTTGGGTATTTCTGTGGGAGACGGATTTATTCAATCCTATAGACTTTTCTGTGTGATACATATTTGTTTATCAAGTCTTCGACTTTGGGTCGTAGCAACTCTTGGTTGTGGGTGAGATCAGCTAAGGGAATCAAGTGCGTAGTATCCTGTTGGGATCAGAGACGTAAGGAGTGCAACTGTACCTTGAATCAGTGTGAGATTGATTAGGGTTCAACTACAGTCCAGTCTGAAGTTCATTTGTAGTAAGCTAGTGTCTGTAGCGGCTTAATACAGTGTGGTGTTCAATCTGGACTAGGTCCCGGGGGTTTTCTGCATTTGCGGTTTCCTAGTTAACAAAATTCTGGTGTCTGTGTTATTTCTTTTCCGCATTATATTTTGTTATATAATTTAAATATCACAGGTTATGCGTTAAGATCAATCAATTAGAATATCCAACCTTTGGTTGTTGATTTACTTTGATTGACACTTGAACATTGGTCTTTGGTATCGTTCAAGTAACTCCTCTTATATTTAATCGGGCTCGCAGATTTCTATTTGCTGATTGCGGATTGTATTAAGAGTTAGAGATATTTACACTCTTTGATATACTTTATTCTAGATTGAGTCTGACTGTCTAGTTGATTCTCTAGAAAGTGTATTGGAGTAAGTCCTCTCAGATTGCCAAATGAATTGTTGGGTGTGGTTGTTAGACCCCCGCATTTTCAGTTGGTATCAGAGCAGGAAAACACATTAAAGACCTCATAAGTCTGTGTTTGCAGCGATCTGATGATGGATGATATTCTCTATAAACACGCATCACCAGTTCAGGATAGCTTGGCTAAAAATCCTGATACGCCTGAGAAATCCGTCACATCTCCTTCATCATCTAAACCCACTCTTAACTGGGAAGCTCGTCTTGACGAACAATTAGATGAACTCTCTGATGAGAGCGATTTAAAAGAAGGACAAGATGTTGAAGAAGAAGTCTCATAATACATCCTCCTCTTAGATCGTCTTCTAAAGAAAAAGAAGTCAATATCCTTTTTTGCTGAATTTCTAACTCCTCTCTGCGTTGAAAACAGAAAATTGAGAAAACTCTTTAAGGGTTATGATAGCTAATTACAAGCTACTCTTAAAGATCGTAACGAAGATATATGTTCAAATATTTATGAATGTGATGATCTTCGTCAAAATCTCCTTGTGTTGAAAGAAAGACTTGCAGAAACCGATGCAAGGTATGTCTCTCAACAAGAATGTTTTAACATCAAATAAAAGGCATTTTTCACACGTGAAAAACAATTGGAGACTGATCTTAGTACAGCTCTTAAAAGGGTTAAGGCATTAGAAGAGAATTTGAAAAAAAATCAATTCTAGCTCTACAAAACTATCCTCTATGCTTGGAGCCTGCAAAGAACATCGTGATACACGTGGTCTGGGCTATAAAGGTATAGAAGCTCCAAACACTAGTAAGATAAGTTTTTTCAAGGCAAAAAACCCTTCTACTACCGAGATGTATATGATAATAAAGTACATGAGCCTACAAGGACAACTCAGTTGAGGTCAAATAAAAATTCTCATGTCAATTGCTATTATTGCGGAAAGAAAGGTCACATTGAAAGAAGATGTCACTTTCGTATACGAAATGAAAAACTTCGCAACATTCTTATTTGGATGTCGAAAGAAGTCATTAAACCTGTTCCTCAGGGTTCAGTTAACAACTCATTCCACAATCATGAAAAAGGCTGCAATGGGGCTTTTTTCTGATTATTAGCATAACATTTCTTCTACTTATAACTGTAAAAAGAACAATGTTATGTGGATGACTAATAATTGTGAAAGACCTGTAGTAAGAAAAAGGTGTCGAAGAAAGAAAAATTCTTCAAACTTCTCTCTTTCCCTCAATAATGATCTTGCTTCTCAAATAGGTGTTCCAGACTTCATTTACATTAACAATCGTGCTTCGGAACTTAAGACTAATATCAATGGTCTCAAGCGCAAGATCAAGCAAGCGAGAAAAGCAGTTGATTCAGGTAATTTATGTTCTTCCCTTGAAAATTCTTTTGAAAGTGTGCATAAGAATTCTGATTTAAGTCAAGGGAGTAGAAAGGAATGTGCCAGTTCCCCTGATGAACTCCATGTTCATCACCATACAACTTGACTAGTTGATGTATGTGTATCCTCTTTAAGACCAATAAGAAGATACACATAACTGTCAAGAAGACACATTCTACTTGACATTTGGTCCTTGTTGTAATTTATTTTTATTTTTTGGCTTTGATCTCCCTCCCTGAACTTTGCTCCGGACAGCCTTATTGTTCATCTGATGCTCTCCTATTTGACTGTTGATGATTCATCCTTGAACCAACTTTTTTGTCATGTTTTCAAAACTTGTTGTTAAATGGTTGTTCCTTTAGTTCCGTGACCATTGATCCCTGGGTCAATAACCGTGAACTCTGTGCACCCAAACTGTTATCAAACGTTTCCAAGTAACCCTAGGGCTTTCTTGTAAACTATATATATATCAAAGTCACTCTTGGATATACATATATTGGTTCGATAACGCTAAGTCTCTCTTGGATTGGAGTGCATAATGGAAGGATGCAATACGAACGACAAGTATGATGATGCCAATGCTTTTGAACTTCACGAAGAACCCGTCTCCATTGTCTACTATAAATTGATCATGAAAAAGATCTTCCAATACAGATGTCAGTTCAATTAGTTGGAAATCTTCTTCAAGATTTTGAGGCCGTTTGTGAACAGCTTGAGATTGCATCAAAGAATCTGGCTTTTCTGAAAAAAGGAGATAAAGAAAGCATCTGATGAACTAGATTTTGTCCGTTCCTTGATTACTGATCATGTCTAAGTTTCTGTTTATGTCTAGTAAATCTTCTTTTAGAGAATTTATTTCTTGTTCTTAGAAGAATAACTACGGTTTGGAATAGCCATTATTGTGAATACACATAGCTATGTCCAAATCATCTTCATGTTTTTAGATTTATTGTTTATATTTTGGAAGATGATCTTTGCAATTTTAATCTTTATGATTTGGTATATTGAAAATTGTTATGGGATATGTTGTTTACGTCCGTGAACCTTGACTATCCCATACTTGTTCAAAAGTTATCTCTATTATGTCGATATGAATGTATTGATAGAAGATAGAATGAACTTTTGACATTACAAAAGTTAAAGCCTTTTATGTCATTATTTTGATGGAAGAAAGGATAAAGCTTTTGTTTACAAGGATTAAGTCTATTATATGTCATTGTGCAAATAGTGATGGAAAATAGAATGAATCCTTGTATATTCCGCAGTATTGGTCAATCTCCGATCCACATTTCTGTGCATATACTGTGTTGCTCCATAAATTTTCTTATGTTGAGCATGACCAATTGAATTGATCATTCTCTTATGGTCAGTTTAGTTGTTGCTCCGTAAGTTCTCTTATGACGAGCATGACCAATTGAATTGATCACGTTGTGGTTAGTTTAGTTGTGTAAACCTACAAAATTAATTATGGGTTTTCTTGTGATTAATTTAGTTGTGCATTTTGATTGAATTAGTCATGGGTTGTCTTGTGGTTAATTCAATTGAATACTTTGGATTCAAATTCATGTTTTCATGTGATTTGGTTTTGTCCAAAGAAATCCTTCCTTTTTGTGAAAGTAAGGTCGCCTTTGTTGTTCTTTCGGGAATGACATTTTATGGGGGAGAGTTCTTTTGAACTTGTGCTTAATTGCCAAATATTTGTGGGGAGTGCGGCTGTGGAATATTATAGGGGCTATCTTGTATCTTTATAAACTCCTTGATGAATGCATTTAGCTTCGGCTATATGATTGCATCTAAATTTGTTGGTATGTTAATACACCTTTGGTCATGAAATATCTCCGTGGAAATTTCATTAGGATCCCACTAGTTTTCGTACCTTTGCCAAAAAAAATTGACAAAAAGGGGGAGAATTAATGTGTAGTTCACACTACAAATACATATGGTTTACAGATCATTATGTAAGGGGGAGTGGTTTTCATGTTGAGATGAAGTATTGACTAAGGGGGAGTGATACATATCACCATAGTGTTATTGTCAAAGTTGTGATACAATTGAACTTTGATGCTGTGTAATAATACTATGACACTGTATAACAATGATTGAGAGCATTTGTTTTCTCATTGTTATAGCTCCGGATCTTCAACTAACGATGGTGCTAAACTTACAACCTTTGGAATCATTGGAGTACTTGGAAGTGACGAAGATTTCGAGTCATGTTGAAGATCCCAAGGAGATCAAGCATGTGGATGAGAAGCTACAATTTTTATCTTTTTTTGTAATCCATATGTATTGATAGTTTTGTCACAAATTGACAAAGGGGGAGATTGTTAGAGCATTGCTCGGTCAAACTCGCATGCGTTGCTATCTCAAGTATGTTTGTCAATGTTAGTGATCAAAACTATAAGTATTGATTTCTAGCCTATTTATAGATGTCTCGGATTAGGACATAGATAGTGTAGTTGAGCTTAGATTTCTCGGCGTTCATCATTTGAAGACGAATAACTACTAAGGGGAGCTTGTGGAACTTCATTGACAAAAGGTATGTGGAGACTTAAACTCATCTATCACTTGGAAAGTTATTTCTACTCTATCTCCTATAATTGAGACATAAGTCGTTTTACGATATAGTTTTGTACTATACACATTTGAGATTTCGAGCTGAGTATATCTCGCTTACATATTTCTCGAAATATGTGTTGGCAAGCTTTCGCTTTAGCCATGTTCATATTTACTCATGACAAAAGTCATGTTGACATTTCAATAACTTGAAAATTGCTTTGATGTTAATAGTGTGTGAAAACGGCTATTGTCATTATAGAAGAATGTTTCAATGATTGGAATGTAAAGTTGATAGTGTAACCATCTTTGGATATAAGTATATATAGTGTGTTCGCACATTAGTGTATAAATCCATAAACCGGGAGCCAAGTGTATGCATATGTGTGTATACGAAATTGGTGAAGGAGACAAGATAAGTATGCGTACCCGTACGCATACTGGCGGAAGTTTTCGAACCGAAAATATCTGTTGGGTTTGGGAATTACAAACTCCTAAACTAGTCACCTTAAATATGCGTACCCGTACGCATACTGACGGAAGTTTTCGAACCGAGAATTTCTGTTGAGTTTGGAAATTTAACAAACTCAAAATCCGGTTGCTTAAGTACACATACCCGTTCACATACTTAAGCTGGTTATTTTTATCAAATCGGTCTGTTCATGAACTTAAACATTTAAATCTTAAGGAATGCAATCTTTGCAAACCGTGGCTATAATGTTCATGATTGATTCAAGTGAATCAAACCGATTTCGCTTCAATTGTATTCTTGTATAATTCATGAGAATATAGCAATTGAACAACTCATTAACTAGTTTCATTTGAGTTATTTGAACTAGTTATGGTTAAGATGAATAAGGTTGATACGAGAGTAATCATATGGCTAATATCGGTTAACTATTTGCGAACCAACATGGTGTACACGTTTAGGTACGGCTACATAAACCTAAATGAGGGTACATTTCATTTGTGTGTAACAAGCTAAGTTCGATCTAACGGTTGAAAGATATTATCTTGGTTGAATCAGTTTTTTCATCTAACGGTGATTATTGAATGCTTTATTACCAAGGTAACTTAGATTGCAAACCCTGATTTGAAAACTATATAAGGGAGAACTCTAGCAACTGGGAAACCTAATCCCCACACCTCCTGTGTATTACTAGTTGCATAACTAGAGTCGATTTTCCTTTAACCTTAGGTTTCTTATCGAGACCCTGTAGGTTAACGACTTCAAGACTTCATTGGAATTGTGAAGCCAGACCCAACTATTCTCTTTGTAGTTGCGTGATCTGATCTTGTTGTTTATATCGTGTTGAGTTCAATTGAAATAATTGACTCGATATTTTATATCTCCGATAGGCAAGATAGAAAAGTAATCACAAACATCTTCGTCTAATCGTTTGTGATTCCACAATAACTTGTTTCGCTAGTCGATTAAGTTTATTGTGAGGTTATTCATAATACTAGGATTTTCTTCGGCAATATAAGTCTGGTTTACCAATTGGTTCCTGTTCACCTTGATTTATCAAAAGATGGAACAAAAACTCTTGGGTATTTCTGTGAGAGACGGATTTATTCAATCCAATAGACTTTTCTGTGTGATACATATTTGTTTATCAAGTCTTCGACTTTGGGTCGTAGCAACTCTTGGTTGTGGGTGAGATCAGCTAAGGGAATCAAGTGCGTAGTATCCTGTTGGGATCAGAGACGTAAGGAGCGCAACTGTACCTTGAATCAGTGTGAGATTGATTAGGGTTCAACTACAGTCCAGTCCGAAGTTAATTTGTAGTAGGATAGAATCTGTAACGGCTTAATACAGTGTGGTGTTCAATCTGGACTAGGTCCCGGGGTTTTTCTGCATTTGCAGTTTCCTAGTTAACAAAATTCTGGTGTCTGTGTTGTTTCTTTTCCGCATTATATTTTGTTATATAATTGAAATATCACAGGTTGTGCGTTAAGATCATTCAATTAGAATATCCAACCTTTGGTTGTTGATTTACATTGATTGACACTTGAACATTGGTCTTTGGTACCGTTCAAGTAACTCCTCTTATATTCAATCGGGCTCGCAGATTTCTATTTGCTGATTGCGGATTGAATTAAGAGTTAGAGATATTTACACTCTTTGATATACTTTATTCTAGATTGAGTCTGACTGTCTAGTTGATTCTCTAGAAAGTGTATTGGAGTAAGTCCTCTCAGATTGCGAAACGAATTGTTGGGTGTGGTTGTTAGACCCCCGCATTTTCAGTATCTTGTGGATTTAGTGCACAAACCTTGATCGGCTGGGATCCAACTAGAATCAGATTATCTTTGATAGATCTGATTGATTAGTTGCGTGAGATCGACATTCTCTTTAGTTTCTCTTTGAGATCTATGTCTATTAAGTGCGAATCTAAACTTGACTATTTCGATAGTTATTGGATAGATTGATCTAACCAGACAAAGGAGTTTATTAGATTAAACATAAGAGCCTTTATCAACGACTAATCTTATCTTTAGCAAGATTGATTAGAGTGGTTACCAAACAGATTCTTCCTTTGCTATTTGGAATACGATCCAAAGGACTTGCTATTCATGTGCGTGACTCTAGAAGTCGAAGGTGCAGGAATACTGAGGGAACTAAGTAGCTAATGGTAGTCTGCTTAGTCTCAACTATACGAAATTGGTATTAGATTTTGTATAACGGCTTAATTCTGTGAGTATTCAAAACTGGACTAGGTCCCGGATTTTTTCTGCATTTGCAGTTTCCTCGTTAACAAAATCTTGCTGTGCCATTTACTTTACTTTTCTGTATTATAATTGTTTTATTATAATTAAAGTAAATTGCACTTGTACGCTAATTCCTAATCACTTGATTATTGATCATATAGTAAATCGGTTTCGGACCATAACTATTATCAAGTGAATATCAAGTTGTCATATTGTCTTGACTTTGTTGGTGAAAGTTCAACTAGTGGTGTTGTTGTAGTTCAAGCTCCAGTTGTTGCGTCAAGAACAAAGCATTACAAATCTAACGGTGTGAACCCTAGAAACAACATGGTCATAAAATTAAAGTCTGTATCTAAACTAAAAATTGAATCTGTTAGAGCACTGCTCGGTCGAACTCGCAAGCGTTGCTATCTCAAGCTTGTTTATCAAGTTTAGTTGCCAAAACTATAAGTCTTGATTTATAGTCTACTTATAGCTAAGTCTCGGACTAGGATAGAAAGTGTAGTTGAGCTATAAACTCCACGGCGTTCATCATACAAAGACGAAGAACTACTCAAGGAACTGGTTGAACTTCATCGACTATAAGGTATGTGGAGACTTGAACTTATCTATCACCCAAAAAGTCTATCAACTATCTTGATACAAAAGTCATATTGCTATATAGACTTCGATTATACACATTTGCTATTTCAAACCGAGATTATCTCGCTCTCGAAATATGTGTTGGTAAGCTTTCGCTTTGGCCAAGTTCATCTTTACAAGTGACGAAGTCATGTTGATTATTTCAATATCTTGAAAATTGCTTTGATGAAAAATAGTGTGTGAATAATCTCTATTTAACATCCTCTAAGAATGTTTCAATGATTGAAATAAAGAGTTTAAAACATGTAACCATCTTTGGATATAAGCATATAATGTGTTGCGCATTAGTGTATAAGTCCAAAACCAGGAACCAAATGTATGCATACTTGTGTGTGTACTAAATGGTTGATGGAAACTGGATAAGTATGCGTACCCGTACGCATACTGGCGGAAGTTCACGTCCGTGAATTTCTGCTGAGTTTGGAAATCAAAACCAACTCAATCCGGTTACCTAAGTATGCGTACCCGTACGCATACTGGCGGAAAGTTCATGTCCGTGAATTTCTGCTGAGTTTGGAAACTAAAACAAACTCAAATCCGGTTACTTAAGTACGCATACTTAAGTGTGTTACTTTCTAAAATTGGTTTATTCGTGAACTTAAATTTATATAAACTAAGGAATGCATATTTGCAAACCATGGCTATAAAGTTCATGAATCGATTCGAGTGAATCAAAACTGATTTTGCTTCGATTGTGTCTTTTATACTTCTATGAGATCTAAGCAATTGAACAACTCTTGAACTAGTTCATTTGAGTCATTATGAACTAGTTATGGTGAAGATGAATAAGGTTGATATGAAAGTGCTCATATGGCTAACCATTTGGTTAACTATTGTTGAACCAACGACTTGTACACGTTTAGGTACAGTTACTCAAACCTAAATGACGTATATTCCATTTGTGTTTAACAAGCTAAGTTCGATATAACGGTTGAAAGATATTAGCTTGAATCTAATCAGGTTTTCATCTAACGGTGAATATTGAATGCTTTGTTACCAAGGTAACTTAGATTGCAAACCCTGATTTGGAGACTATATAAAGGAGAACTCTAGAAACTGGGAAAGTTAATCCCCACACCTCCTGTGTGATACTAGCTGTATAAGATAGAGTCGATTCTCCTTTAACCTTAGGTTTCTACCGAAACCCTCTAGGTTAACGACTTGAAGACTTCATTGAGATTGTGAAGCCAGACCTAACTATTTTCTCTGTAGTTGCGCGATCTGATCTTGTTGTTTCTATCGTATTGAGTACAATTGTAAAATTGGCTCGAGATTAATTTCTCCGATAGGCAAGATAGAAAAGTAATCACAAACATCTTCGTCTCATCGTTTGTGATTCCACAATATCTTGTTTCGCTAGTCGATTAAGATTATTGTGAGGTGATTGATAATTCTAGGATGTTCTTCGGGAATATAAGTCCGGGTTATCGATTGGTTCTTGTTCACCTTGATTTATCAAAAGACGGAACAAAAACTTGTAGGTATTTCTATGGGAGATAGATTTATCTATTCCTGTAGACTTTTCTGTGTAATACAGATTTGTTTATTAAAGTCTTCGACTTTGGGTCGTAGCAACTCTTAGTTGTGGGTGAGATCAGCTAAGGGAATCAAGTGCGTAGTATCCTGCTGGGATAATAGACGTAAGAAACGCAACTATACCTTGGATCAGTGTGAGATTGATTGGGGTTCAACTATAGTCCAGGCTGAAGTTAGTTTGTAGTAGGCTAGTGTCTGTAGCGGTTTAATACAGTGTGTGTTCAACCTGGACTAGGTCCCGGGGTTTTTCTGCATTTGCGGTTTCCTCGTTAACAAAACTTCTGGTGTCTGTGTTATTTCTTTTCAAAATTATATTTTGTTATATAGTTGAAATATCACAGGTTGTGCGTTGAATCAATCAATTGGGAAATCCAACCTTTGGTTGTTGATTGAAATTGATTGATACTTGAATATTTGTCTTCGGTACCGTTCAAGTTAATTTCTATTGTATTCAATTAGACTCGCAGATTTCTATTTGCTTGAGTAAGTATTGAATCAAGAAATTGAGATATAACTCTTTGATATACTTTTTATTAAGATTGAGTCTGACTGTCTAGTTGATTCTCTTAAAAGTATATTGGAGTTAGTCCATACAGATTGCTAAGAGAATTATTGGGTGAGGTTGTTGTACCCCCACTTTTTCACAAAGGATATACTAGCCATGCCGGTGTCTTCTGTTGCTTCTGAATCAGCATTCAATACTGGAAAGCGTGTGCTTAGTCCTTGGAGAATCTCTTTATCTCCTAGGACAGTTGAAGCATTTCTCTGCACATAAAGCTGGCTAGAAAAGCCAATTGCTCTTGATCTTTTATCGGAGTATGTACCAGATGATTGCTCAAGCATTGAGGAAGGTAATGTAATCTGTTGGGTTTTTTTCTTCTTATCTTTGTTTCTTTACTTGTCAATTCGAAGTTGTTATTAACTTAAAGTATCGCTTGTTGCAGCAATATTAGGTGCTTATCCAGTACCAGAGGAGTTTGATGATCCAATGATGCTTGATTAATGATTGTTGAAGTTCAGATCTTGTTGCAGACTTGAGATGGAAATGAACTATGGAAGTGATGATTTTAACATCTTTATGTTAAACTTTTAACAATATTTTCCTTCGGTTATGTACTTATGTTAGTTAAAGTCTTGAAGAACTTAAGTAGTTGGCTAGTTGCATACTTGCAGTAACTTTGAACAATCTTTATCAGTTTATGTCAGACTCAAAACTCAGTAACTTTGTTGTTTTTGTTTTAAAGAACTTATGTTAATTATGCTTATGTTGTTATGTTAGTATGCATGGGTGTGGCAGGGAATAACAGTGAAAAATTGTAGGAATTGTAGGAAAATGTCTTGTGTTTTGTGTTTTGTAAAACACTAAAACTGCAGGAACAGTTGTTACAGTTCTGACACGGTTTACAACCGGTACCGAACTGAGCCGACTCGGATCGGTTTAAAACTGAACTGAGTGATGGTCGGCTCGGCCACGGTTTAAAATTTGAGAACCGGCACCTAGTCGGCTCGGTGGTCGGTATCGCCAAAAAGCCGGCCCGACCGGCCGATGTGCATGCATACTCTTTACATAGGCAAAGTTATCCAAACTAGGTTATGTATTCTAGAAAGTTTACGCAGGACAAGGACACTAAAATGAAATTTAATTATGTTTGCCAACGTGGATGGGTGCAAGTCAATCAGCCAACAAACTCCACTCTAAATGCCTTGCACCTGCACTAGTCTGCGAAAAGTTGTGCCTTCAGTAGCATATTGTCATTCATTGTTTTATGGCTTGATTGAATAGATTTTTGTGGTTAACAAAATATATCAGATCAATCTCCAAAGGTTGTCCTCCCCGTGGATGATAAGTATCTCTTTGCGGTGATGAGTTGTGTTCGTTGGATTCAAAGAAACCTAAGCTTATCACCTATTTCAGCGATTTTCTACAAGTACAAAGCAACACATGTTCTCTATTTGGTAGCAGATTTACTAAGCTTTTCAGTTTGGATTTCTACTTTCTGTTGGTGCGGATCGGATTTTTATTTGTTATGTTATTAATTTCTGTTACCTAATTGTTACAGGTTGGGTTACTAACCTAGAAACAATTAGATCTGTTTATGTTTTGTTTAGGCTTATGCAAATTTTTATTGTCCCTTGCTTAGTCCCTGTAATCTTAGATCTTCTGATCCTTGTTCTAGGCTGGATCTCTGGGTTTGTTGTTTATTATCTGTTGGTTGTTATCCACGAGAGTAGTGTTGATCGTTGTCTTTTCCGGTGGGAAATAAAGTTATGTTGTGTTCGACCAACTTTCTTTGTACCAGCTAATGAAGATGAGTATCAAGATGAGACTTATGGTATCTCTTCTGTTGGAAGAGATTTCTTTCAGATGGTCATTATTAAAAAAGTTCTTCTCCTGAGCTGTGAATCAAGCTTCAACGATTCAAGTTTTTCCGTAAAGGCGGGTGTTGTTGTGGTACTGGTACTGTTACGATTTGATGGTTCGATGGAGATTCTGATCACAAGATTCGGGTTACAGGATGATTCGGGTTAGGAATTACTTTGTTTTAAGTCTTGTTCATTTCAGATACTTTGTGTAACTTTGGGGTTTTTCCCTGTTTTTTTTATTTTAAAAAAAAAAAAAAAATCCTCCCCGTGGAGAAAGTCAGAAAACCCCCACTTTTTTGTTCCTCGCTTCCCTGTGGTCATTTTCTAATCCAAGCACGCTTGAAAAGTGATTAAAAAGTTTAACCACTTTTCCCAACAAACTTTCACGGGATATGTAATGTAGTTTGTCCCTTTGTCATGTAACGCTCCACAAAAGCGTTCTAATCTAGTACATTATTGACTGTATAGAAATCAATTTTGCATTTTAATTGGACCTAGTTAATTTTCCGCAATAACTATTTGCATTTACCAAATATGGCCGTACGCCATTTTTAATTACACACTTTAGTCAAGCACAAACACAAAACGCAGGCGCAGAGACAAGTCTATGATGCCGGCCTAGCTATGAATCTCCCCTCATAGCTTGGCATTTTGGTCATATTTAGCTTCCTTAATTCTTACTTTCCACCGCTGTGAATGCTCCAGCCATGCCAAATGGATGTTTAACAACATCCACCCGGAAACAAGCAAGAGTATTTTCCAAGCCAAAACTTATTAAAAATAGCATTTTCCTGAAAAGCTGCCCACAATTGGAGCAGTTAAATAAATCCCCATAATTTATTCACGCTCTCAGATTTCAAAAACCGTTGCAGGCCACGCGTTAACTTATGGTCCCACCAAAACAACAGCATTTAACCGTTAAAAATAATGATAACTAGCGGTCAGATTATGTTTATGGTCTTCACGTCTATCTTAAACTCCCCGGTTTTTAGCTGATAACAGAATTACCGAGTTTGTATAAATCCTGCAACCCGTTTCTGTCTCCTATTCTTTCTCTGAATCCTTTTTGTTCTCAAATTCTTATTCTCCTGTTTATTCTTCTGATTTTGTTCTCAGATTAACAATGGGGATTAGATCATTACTGGGTAAGAAAAAGAAACAGAATAACAATTCAATGGGGGATTTGTCATCAACATATGAAACACCACCACAATCACCATCAATTTTCATGAATT
The DNA here is from genome assembly GCA_023531105.1 of Papaver atlanticum. NCBI lineage: Eukaryota > Viridiplantae > Streptophyta > Magnoliopsida > Ranunculales > Papaveraceae > Papaver > Papaver atlanticum. The sequence goes on along the minus strand of JAJJMB010010315.1, from coordinate 52,550 downwards.
CATCAAACAAGAAGGTACAAGAATTCGAAGAGATTTTCAAGAAGTTTGATGTGAATGGTGATGGGAAAATAGAATGGTCTGAATTAGGGTTGATAATGAGTAGCTTAGGACATAATGCTGAAGAAGAAGAATTAAAGAAAATGGTTAAAGAAGTTGATTCAGATGGAGATGGATTTATTGATTTGGATGAGTTTATTGAATTGAATACTATTGATCCTGAGAAATTACTTGAAGATGTTAAATCTGCTTTTACCATTTTAGATGCTAATGGTGATGGATCAATATCACCACAGGAATTACAAAAGGTTTTGAGAAGTTTAGGTGAGAGTCCAACGCTTGAGGATTGTAAGAATATGATTAAAGGTGTGGATTGTGATGGTGATGGTCTTGTTTCGTTTGAGGAGTTTAAGAAGATGATGATTCGTGGTTCGGCTTCTACTGATCATTTTTTACAGAGGAATGCGAGCAAGAATGATAATCAGGAAGTTCAAGAATGATGATCCGTTTCATCATATGTTTAACTTTGTTAGTTTCTGGTAAATGGAATAGATCTATTTTTACATTTGTTTGTTTTTTATGCCTAGGAGTTCTTTAAATTTGTTTTTCATTGGATTCATTTTAATTGCATGCTGAAGTTTAGTTTGGGATAATATATGTTAGACAAAAACTAACAAGATCAAAAAATTATGAACATTCTTTTTCTTCTTTGAATTGTAATTGTGGGCTGGGAAATGTATATTATACTACTAAGTTTTTTTGTTTCCTAAACTAATTGTTAGCTAAATCAATGTCTGATTATAGCTTTGCATTGTATTTATTTGCAGTTAATAATTTGCGCTCTTCCTCGTTTCCATTACCAAAAATTAATAAATAAATAATAGAAACTCCTTTTATTCAAAATCCTCCTCTCTTTTTTTTTTTTTAAGCATGCATTTTATTAAGAGAAGATCAGATTACAATTTGACATGGGTATGTGGTAACCAGCATGCGGAATCTGTCGTATTCTCTTCTTTATTTCCACAAGCATCCCTGAGATGTGACGGGGGAGGATGGGATGAAGTAGAAGGTTAATTAAGGCAGTCGTAATTCCTAAAGGTTACTTCGGCATATCCTCTTCACATTTTCATATATAAAAGTGATTAAAGATATGCCCAAACTGCTAATATCAAAGTGTGCTCTTCTACCTTCCTTTTATCATGTTTTCTAGTTCCTAAAATATTTCACGCCTCTTTGTGAAATTAGCCGTGATCTTATTCAAGGTCTGACTTTTGTAATCTACGGACAACCAAGATAATCAGCCTGTTCTTACCTTATTACTTATTATTATTATTATTATTATTGTTATTACTTACGAGAAGAAATATACAGAGTAAGCTGAAATTACTTTATCTATGTATATTAATATTGAGAGCTTTTGCAATTTAGCGAGCGTTATCCCTTTTTCTGGAAAGCTTTTAAGCTCTAGCTACATAATAGCACTTCCATGATTTACATTGTTGAAAAATAAAAACAAAACTTTTTGTAAGATGATGAATTCTCCGGATGGTATTGAGATGGTTTTTAGTAGCAGCTAGTTCTATTAAAAAAAAAATCGACTAACTTAGTAACTTACCAATTTATCAGTAAATTAATATGCTAATATTTCATCTATAAATTAACTTTTCGCTAAATTAATAACATATTTTTCATTAAGGTTTAAATGTGTCATGAAAAGAAGAAAAAAAAACTCCATCAATCGGTTGATAGTACAGGGAAATATTGTAGTAGGCTTAAAATAAAGTGTTCCCCAAAAAATTGAGAAATCTTATATTGAAACAAATCTCTCTTTCCATTGTGTATTTCCTCCAAAAATTCTGAAAGAAAAACTGAAAAGCCAATGTCAAAATTAAGATGCTAAAAGAAAAACCTTCGGTTCAATAAGGTTCACAAAACCAATGAAGGAAACCCACAAATCAATAATGGTTTCATCTCTATTTTGGGAAAACCAAAAAGGGACCATCAAGGCGCCTGTCAGGGATATTCCATTCGTATAGTTTTTTTTTCTGCGAAGTCTTAGAAGGCACTGTGAGTGATAGTTGCAACAACAGAGGGAGGAATGTGCGCTGATGGGGCAAGAAAAGGGCGATGGGTCAATGAGACGAAGATACTTGTACTTTCCATTCGCAACGAATTTTGGCAACCAAGTCCATTGAGCAGCAACAACGTGGTATACCATATTCACTCTTGGAGCAATGATCATGCCACAATGCATATAGTTATAAATAGATTTAAGGTTGTGGATACGGGTATAAAATTGTGCCTAACGTCATTCACCATAATAATGGAAGCTGCCGCCGAAGAAAGAAAAATTATACGACTATGGTGCCTTACTTAAGGAAGGATCAGGTACCTACGCAAAAAAAAAAATAAGAGTAAGTGAAAATTACAATAGAAATTCTTTCGATATGATTTCATTCATGAAAAAATTTCAGTCAGAATAGAAGTTTATAAATCTAGACACAGGTCAGGAAAGAAATAATTGTAGTTACAACTAATTAGAAGAAGCACATCATTACCTTAAACTTGCATTCAATCATAACTGGTACATCCATATTGAAGTAGATTTTGGTCGCATTGGTCGAGGACAGTGAGAGACCAACTGTGCTGAAGTGTGAGGGGTGTTAGTAAAGGGAGACATGATATTGAAGAACAAAAATGTCAAATAAACGATTCAATAATATTATAAATGATAAATCCGATCCATTTTTAGCAAATGTTCCAGAGACAAAAACGATAATGGGTGGTTCCATGATCTCCCAAGCTATGATATAGCTCAAGATATGAGTTACCGCAAAGGATGATCCTCACTAGGCCTGTCAATGGAAGAATATCCGTCGGATATTAAGGAATCCGATATCCGACAGGTTAAGCACTATCGGATATTCGATATCCGATAATATCCTATAGGATATCAAAATCAGATATCGATTCCGATATGTTAAGCTATCGGATATCGGATAAATATCCGACAATATCCGTTTCTGACAACAACAAAAAATCAAAAACCTGTAAACAGTCTCCAACTCTTAAATAGTTATATCTCTAAGTCTCTCACTCACACATACATGAAAAGAAACACAAGTATGATAAGTAGGCCTGTCCATCCTCCAACTCTCTTGTCTTCAGTGTTCTTCGATTTCCATATCTGCGTTATAAATAGTCAACATTTAGATAAGATATACAACTACATCTATGACTATAAATCTATAAGTAGTAATAATAGAAACTAGGAAGAATAACAGATGAAAGATGCATTGAGTTTAAGCAAAAAAGAGAGGAAGAAATGTTACCTTCATCAAAGAAATCTGGCAACCAATCGCTTAAGCACAACAATGCTTCAACAAGCTCTGGATCTAATGAAGCTCTGTGTGTTGTAAGCACTCTACCACCTGCACTGAACATTGATTCGGATGCCACACTGGTGACTGGGATAGCCAAGACATCTCTTCCCATCTTTGCAAAAGTTGGGTACTTAGGTGCATTTAGCTTCCACCAACTCAAGATTTCAAACAAATACTCATCTTTTGGTGAGCCTTTGCTAAGCATTGGTTCTTCTAAGTACTTGTCCAACTCAGATTTCTGCACCTCAACTTCCATGTTTTCCATCATAAACTCATCATAATCAGAATCATGTACCTCACCTAGATTGCCTGAATCCATCATACTTGAGCTAGAGACAGAGCTGCGAGCGCCAAAATAGTGTTCATCTGCATTTGAGTTTTGTGAGTCATATGCATTGAAAAGAGCTGTCAATTGTGTTTTGAATTTGTTATACTCCACTGTATAGCCACTGGATCCATACATCTTCTTATAACGAAACTCTACCCATCTTGCCTTGTATCTTGGATCTAACACAACTCCAATGCTCATAACCAAATTACTGTCAAGCCAATATGCATCGAACTTTTCCCTCATCTTCAACCCCATTTCTCTGATATACTCATAATTACTGTATTCCCATTGTTTGATGCACTTGTTAACTTCATATACCCCATTATAGTACAGATTTGCAGTTGGATACTTCATCCCTGCAAACCTGGTTGAAACATCATTAAATACCTCTAAACATGCACAAATAACTACCCCTTGTTTCCACTGGTCAGCACTTGGTAGACACTCGAATTCAGGATCAAGGACAGCTAATCTTTCAAACCCTGTTCTCAGTTCAATTGCATTTTTGAGCATAACATAAGTTGAGTTCCACCTAGTGTCCACGTCTAGACTAACTGCCTTTCCATACAACCTAACTTGTGACACAGCCAATTCAAATCTCTCCTTCCTAGCTTGTGAAGATTTAACATACTTAACACAATCTCTAATTTTTTGCACAAACTTAGCAGCAACTTTCATACCATCTAGGACAACCAAATGAAGAATGTGGTTGGCACACCTCATGTGAAACAATTTCCCATCAAGAACTAGGCAATCCTTACTCTCTAGCCACCTAATTAAGTTTCTCATCATCATACCATTGGCAGCAGCATTATCAGCAGTTAAAGCAAGGAATTTCCTATCTATGTTCCATTCAAGAGTGCAAGTTTTAATACATTCTGTGAGAACATCTCCTGTGTGTGGTGATGGCACTAAAATATAAGCTAATGTTTTCTTCACCAAGTTCCATTCATCATCTATGTAGTGGCATGTTACACAACAATATCCATCTTTAGTATGCTTAGAAGTCCACATATCAGTTGTAAGACTACATCTAGAGGTAGCAGCAGGGTTCAAGGACTTGCAAAACATTCTAAAGTAAAAATGTTGAGCCAGGTTTAAAGGGTAATCATGCTTAGCAATCATTTTAGCCCTGTATTCCCTAGAAACTACAGGATCATACTTGTAATTAGCTAATTTTACAGCTTTGTTACCTGCTGTTTTCAGTGAAGCAGTAATTTGTTGTTGTCCAACCTTGTTCTGTGGTCTCTCTCGGCAAGTCTTTAGATGATTAGATAACCTGGTAGTACCAGTCTGACTACCATCATCAATTACCTTCTTGCAATGATTGCATGTACCTAGTACAACAGCTTCCCTCACATGTTTTTTGTTGCGTCTTACTTCAACATCCCTTTCAAATTTATCCCACACAGGTGACCTTGTTGTTCTAAGTCTTTTCTTCAGAGAAGTTACCAATGGATCCTCATCAGCTTCTCTATTTTCATCATCTTTATTAGAGCCTGGCATGGTATCATCAGCTGGGTTCTCTTCTGGTTCTGGTAATGTCCTAGTGTCACTAGTTCCATATGTTGAGCCAATTGTTGAAGCTTGAACACTTTCACTTTGTGATTGTGAACCATCCATAGAAATGATGTCATTTGATTGAGATTGAGGCAAAGAGGTTGACTTTGAGGTTGCAACTATCTTGCCCTTGGCTGGTTTTTTAAACATTTTTGCAATTGCCTATATTAAAATTAAACACAGAGTAAGTTACCAAATAAATGAAAAAAGCATTCATAACTATCAACAGTAAATACTAAAAAGCATTCATCTCAAACTGAGTAATTAAGATCAAATACAATACAGTTCAAGAACATTCTTTACCAACCAGCTTCAATTTCAATTTAAGTTACAACCTAACTTGCCTATATCAGAGATTCAGAAATCAAAATCATAATTCCAAGAGAATAACAACTGATTACGATACCTGATAGAGTAGAAACCTTCTTCAGAGCCTTTTGCTTGTCTTTGTTGTCATGTAAATCCAATGTCAAAATTAACTTATGTTTAACACCCAAAAGATAGAAATCAGATTCTTCACATAAAGAAAGTAAAACAGAATACTACAAGTGTAAACAAATCAATTCAATCAAACCACCTTATAAACCATCTCAAAAATAGATCAATTCAGTCAAACCTTAAACTAATAACTATCAATATTGAGTTATTCTTCAACCTCAATGCCTCATATTCTTATTTAAGTTAAACCCATCTCAAATCTTTCTCTAATTTCATCCATACATGTAAGTCATATCAAACCCTAATTTTTGATTGCAAGACAGAAACCCTAATTTCATGACAATCGAACACAAAAATCGAACACGGAAATAGAAGAGAATTAGTACCTGATTGAGCGAGTGAGTGATTGATAAACAACTGAGTGAGTGATTGATCGAGAGAGTGATCAGCTGACGGACTGAATTGAGAACTAAGAAGAGAACTGGAAAAAAAGAAAAGGAAATGAGTATACTCGAGACTGGACTGATAATAGATAGATGGTATGGAATTAGAAAATTACAAGTATATCCCTAATTCTATCGGATATCGGATATTAACGAAACAGATGGAGCCTAATCCGATATAGATAGGTTAAGGAAGAAATATCCGATAAATATCCGTATTCGATATCCGATATCCGATATAACGGATAAATTCATATAGGATCTCGAATAATCGGAAACGGATTCCGGAAATCGGACAAATATTGACAGGCCTAATCCTCACACGTTAACCACCGTGTCTAAATTTATTTTCGGGATAAAAAATAGATTAAAAGGGTAAATACGTCGATGTGCCTATCATTTGAGGTCCACACAACAACTCTAAGTGGCACCCGACTACCAACATCAAGTGTATTTACAATACGTTAAATCCATGATTGGTGTTGCATATACTGTGGTTGCATCACGACATTTGATTAATTTCTTAACTATATGTATATCAGTTACCATATTATAAGTTGTCCAAATGGTTGCTGAAATTGTATCTTTTGTCAATCTTCACTTGTCCACTACTAAAGTGTTTGCCGCATTTCAAATAGTTAAAGCTCATTAATTTAACCTTGTCAAGCAAAGTTCTAAGTCAAATTCACATTAAAGCATGAAATTGAACAAATTAAAGCATGAAATTGAACACATTGGGGATATAGCAGGTTCTTACCGATTCTTCATAGGAACCAATCATCTTTAACTTCAATCTTCTCCCATCTCATTGTAACATCCTTTAAAAATATTTCCAAAGCATTAAGAAGGGCAATATCTTCAGAAGAAGTCCAATTTGTATTTACTCGAATTCAATTTGAAACTGTATTATCAAAAGTTAAATTTGATTTTCTAATTTTGAACTGAAATTTAACTCAAACCCAGAATCAACTTTTAACCTCATAACTACCAAAACTCGACTAAAAATTGCGAGAAAAAAAAGAAGAGAAAGAAATAAAACCCTTGTTTACCCAATACTAAACTTATCAGTCAACAATTTTCTAGCTGATCCTTATCTCTAAGAATCCTTCTATTGTAACTGAAATTATACCTTCCAGGCCACCGTAATGATAGGCAATTGTATATCCAATAGCTTCTTAGCCGTTGTGGCGCTCTTTGGAGTATCATAGCTAACCCTCATGCCTCATATTTTTATTTTTATTTTGATCATTCGAAAGCTGTCTGAGTTTATATTATGTCCCAGAATATATGTTTGATCATCAACGCCAAGATAAATCCTAATAGATTGAGATACTGGTCTGAATCTAACTCTAGTATCAACACAAGCTGGTATATATAAGGGTCCCACCGGTCGATAATCCTAATTCTAGATCAACCCAGCTTGTATATGCAAGGGTCCTGGCGGTCAATTTATTTATTGAACAATAATAAATAAATAAATAAAACCAACGGGTCTGATTGGTCTGGTCTTTATTTTATTATTTTTTATATCTCAATCACTCTACTTCATCCCAGCAGAAATCACGGCGATACTAGTGATCCACCAAATCACTTGGAGAAACAAAAGGTTGGAAAAAATATAAAGTGATCTGATAACTCCGAGATGCAGTGAAACTACCATGTTAAAGATAAACAATATAATACGGAAAAGGAAAAACACAAGACACCGGAAATTTTGTTAACAAGGAAACCTCAATAACAGAAAAACCCTGAGACCTCGTCCATATTGAACACCACACTGGATTAAGCCGCTACAGACATTATCCTACTATCAGACTTCAGACTGGAATGCAGTTGAGACCGAATCAACCCTCCAGCGATTCAGTTACAGTCGTGCTCCTTATGCCTCTTGAACCTCACAAGGTTCTACGCACTTGATTCCCTTAGCTGACGTCCTTTACAGCCTAAGAGTTGCTTCAGCCGAAGTGAATACTTTTGATACCAATGTGCCTCTAACAGATAAGCCTATCTAATTCCCGTTTAGATCAAAGATCAAGTGTGGAAATATGTTTGCAATAGAAAGCTACCAAACCTCACAAATCCGAAACTTACGATTCCTGAAGAGAAGCCTAGATTCTTAACCACCTCTCAAGAACAATCGTCGAAAGATCAACTAAGATCATTCTTTAGATATCTATCTTGAGGAATCACAAAGTCTGAAGAGAAGAAAACTTTGTGATTACTATCTATCTTGCCTAAAAGAGAATACGGAAACCTCGATAACAAAAAACGAGATCAGGATTCACGAACTATCAAGGTAAAGATAGTCGGACCTGGCTTAACGAATCCCAAAGCGAAGTCCTTTTAGTCGTAGACCTAAAAGGTCAATAGAGGCGACTATAGAATCAACAAGGACACAAAGTGTCAGGGATTAATTTCCCAGTTGACAGAGATAATCTATTTATAGTTTTCAAAGACCATGGTTAGCTTAGAATTCAAGCTAAGATAACTTGAAAATCAAGCAAACAAAATAGGTCTTCAAACTACAATACAAGACTATACACATAGATTCCGTTACTGAATCATGTATAATGACTGTTCGGTTTGGCAAGTTAGCCAAGGAACTAAAAGCTACTTGATGCTCATTTAAACACCTAAGAAATTAATCATGATTCAAACACATAAGTGTTTAATAAATCAATGAAGTCTTAGAAGTGTTTAAGAGATTTCTAGCAATGCTAGACATATTAAAATAATAAGTCTTTGAGCATTTGCTAAACATTGTCGGGATAGTTAGTACAACAGTATACCAACCGCAGGGCTTATTCACGAGTCAGGGTGCTACGGTTCGTGAACCAGGTTTGCCAACCCTACTAGACTACCGAACTCAGTTGACCTCAGTTCGTCAACGGGGTTCGCCAACTGCTAGCCAATTAATCCAACATATAAAATATAGTTCACCATGGTTCGCCAACCGGGTTCGTGAACTGTTCCCAACTGAACTTGTGCTTCGCAAATTGGTTCGCCAACTATCCTGTATTTTTCAATCTCATATATCTATGATTTAAAAACTGAGTTTGCCAACCTACCCTGAGTATAAATTCAGTAAGTTCATATTTCTCTCTTTGATGTTTGAAACATTCCCGAATTATATAATCATTTACATGGGAAATTTTCAATTGATCCACAAATTAATTCATAGTATTAATATTGTTAAGTACCTTTGAACATCCAATCACTAAATCATATTTCAAGATTTTTCCTAAGACAAGCTTGAGTCGAAACATCTTCTTTGTTAATCTACTATAAGTCATACAACATAGTCTCAATAGATAGAATGATGGTATAGTGAGTAAAATAGAATGGTTCAGTCTTCACATACCTGATACAACAATTCTTCAAAAATCTTATTCGATCTTCATTCTTCAAGGGTAATCTCTGATACTCAACTACAATTATAACCTATCCGAAACTTGACTTAGTAGATTAGAAATCAAGATATAGTTTTGATCACCTAACATTGACAACAAGCTTGAGATAGCAAAACTTGTGGGTTCAACCGAGCAATGCTCTAACAATCTCCCCCTTGTCAATTTTAGCGAAAAAAATATTCAATACATATGGATACAATAAATAAACATTTCAGCTCAATCCACTATGCTTGATTTGCTTGGTTCTTCCACACACGTCTTGAATTCTTCGTACTTCAAGTTTTCCTAATGATTTGCATGTGTTCGTTCAACACTTTGTTGTTGAAGATTCGTAACGATAACAACATATGAGAATACTCGTTAGAGATTTTATAGAATGAGGTAAACATACTCTACTCATTAGTCTTTATACAGAAACGTATTATTGTTACCTTCCTCAAAATTCAATTGCACCATAATTTTGAAGCAATACTACGGTGATATGTTATCCCCCTTAGTCAATACATACTACTTTTACAAAATAGGTAAAACCTATAGATAATAATTCACTTCCCCTTACATGATGCTTCGTAAAAGCCATATGTATGTAGTAAGATACTATTTAATAACTCTCCCCCTTTTTGTTAGCAAAATTGGCACAGGTGAAAAATCGGGATAATCATGAATTAATCACAAGAGTTTCAAGACTATAGAACACATACTAACCTTTAGTTTGTACGATTTCAACCACAAAATCTCGGTTTGCGTCAAGGAAACATAAGACAGAAGCATCTCCTTCAATTCCACATCCGCACTCCCCACAAAGATATTACCAGCACAAGTTCAAAAAGAACTCTCCCCTATTTATGTCATTCCCAAAAGAACGACACGAGCGACCTTACTTTATTCACAAGACAAGGATTTTCTTGAACTTTAAATTTAATAGGCCAGTTACGAACAAATTAAATTTGTATCCAATATTTTTCTCTCTTCTCGCCAGTTACGAATAAATAAGTTAAAAAATAGCTATCTTAATGTTAGAGGCACTAAGATACAATATTTTCGTGAGAAAAATCATCATCACAAACTATTCTCTACGCCAGTTACGAACAAGAGAACAATAAGAATTATAACTTCTCTAGCCATGTACGAACATAAAGATTAAAGTTCACCACTTATTCCTTGGTGGTGACACAATCAATGAGATAAGTCGATCTCTAAAGAACATCTTACGGAATCTTGTAGCAGTTTATTCACAAAAAGTACAACCATGAAGATAAAAAACTGTCATTCTCAAAATAGTTTACTCCTCTTTTGCAAGAGTGAAAGAGCTTAACCTATGAGAAAATATTAGATATATGTTCTAATCACCAATAATGATAACATAGAACAAATCTCACAAAATAAGTAATACATATATACAACCATGAAGATTAGGTTTGCAAGTCATCTTCCCAAATAAAATTTAATTAGTAAACTTTAACTATGCAAGATGATAATATTCGGAATAGCTAATAAAAACTACTCCAAATACTAGTGTTCCTCCTTAAACAATAAGAACAAAATTCCTACAAGGAGTTAACTAGTGAAAACAAAAGAAGAAAAACACTAATTAAGTACTGGAAGAAACGTCATTAGTCTTGAGACCTTTGAGTTTGTCATCAACAGTATCCACAGACTCTTCAGGAAAAATCTCTTCATTGAGAAGATCATTAACATACGATTTCATGAGAACAAGGTTAGATGAAACCTTTTCCAACCCAGTTATTAGCATGTCTTGACTTTTCAATGCTTCAACAAGCTTAATCATTGTTTCTTCAAATTGTTTATGAAAATCATAAACAACATTAGCATAAATCATCTTTTCTTGTTCTACATCCTGATGATCATATGCAAAGTAACAATTGACATGAGGATGATCCTCAAAACCATCAACATCACCATTAATGAGAGTTATCTTCTTTTTTCCATTTTAACCCAATACCACTACAATAGTTATCAAGAACCTCTTTCATGTTGTTGCATGCCATGAGAGATAAGCTTGAATGCAGGAAAGACTTTGAATGAGAAAACTCAACTCAAGTCTAAGGTATTTATTGATTGAAACAAGAAGTCTCCCAAGAATAGGGTCGGTTCGTTACCACTATATTTTTTGGAAGTTGAGTGTCATTAGGAAAGAGTTCGTGAACCGAATTTCCTTAAGACAAAATGTGAAACTAGAGACATGTTGTCTTTTCATCTATATCCAAGAGTGTTTTAAGTGCATACCTAATTGTGAACTATAACAGACAATTTAAAATTCTTGGAGCAAGTTCAACAATAATTTTGTAATGTCTTCAAGAAATCACAGTAATATGATATACTTTCTCTTAGAAAAGACAAAAAGAACTATGTCAAAAAGCAGAACTATTTGAAACAAATAGAACACCTGTTTATTTTAAATCCTCACCTAACATGATTTTTAAATAATGAGGATTACAATTTCCTTGCCTAGAGAGCATTAAGATGAGTATTTTCATACCCATCGTTTGAGATTTTTCCACGTTTTGATTCAACTCTTCTTATTTGTTTATCAACTGGTTTCGAGAAGTTATCATAAAACTTGTTATTGGCAGGAAGAGAGATGAAGTTGGAAACTTTACCCGAGTTCTTCTGCTTCTGAAAAGTGTAAGATATTTTGTCTATGAGATTATTATAGCCTGCAATCATCAAGTCCATGTTTGCAAGTTGAGCCATCTCTTTAACTGGTAAATCTTTAGATTTTTTAAGAAATTGAGTTCTAACTAGAGCCCATGTCTGTAGAGACTTTCTTTGGTTTTTCTTAGCAATTGTACCAAAACCTGTGCTCTTTGTTCTATTCAATGAGTAAGCCGTACTAGTATTCATAGAAGGTGCCTTGATTCGAGAACCAATATCCTTCATTTTAAAATCCTAAGATTTTGTCTTTTGAATGTCAATAACTTCTTTTAAGATGAGATTTAAGGTATCTTGAATAGACTCAGTCTAATTGCTTTTTAATCTAAGCTTACACTTTCTCTGGACATGTCCTTATGTCTTGTAGAAGTTGCAAAGTTTTTGAACCCTGACAGAGTCAGTTTGCACAGGCTTAGCAACCGAACTTTTCTTTCAGGGAGATACAGTTTTTTGTTGGTCAGAGAAACATAACCGATCATCCTTTTTCAAAGTGGTAAGACTTTGATCATGGCCTTCTAAAAGAGATTTACTTGAGTTATCATGAGTGCCACTGACAATTACTTCCTCTAACTCTTTTATTTTTAAATTGGCCATAAATAAGGATAGTTTCTCATATTCACACGTATTACATGAAGTTGAAGGGGTCTCCAGTAAAAGTTAAAGATCCAAAGAATTTTTCTCAAGTTGAGCCTCAAGTTAGATAATATGATTATTTACTCCAGCCTTTTCCTCAACAAGAATCCTGATTTGTGAATCCTTTTCATTAACCTTACCAATAGGATTGTTGACTTTGTTTTTCAGCCTGTTAACCTCAGAAGCCTGAATTCCTAGACGACTAAGAATCTCAACACTTTCTTTGGTTGTTTCCCTTTCTACTTCTAATCAGATTCATCAGTAAGAAAATAGGGATAACTATTATCAACAACAGACTGCTTTATGGGAAGCGAAGGTTCATCTATTTTTGAAATAGAGGAAGATCCCATCTCATTAGTAGAGTCCATAAAAACAGTTTTTTCAATAACTGGTGATACGTTAATTGAGGTAGCACTCTTATCCATAATACAAATCGCTTCAAACACAAATTTATTAGGTCAACAGTGTTTGCCTGCTCTGATACCAATTGAAAACGCATGGGATACCAAATACATCCAACTTTTTCGTTTGGCAACCTGTACAGACAAAACTTAACACAATTCCAAGTAGACCAACTTCATGATCCTTGACAATATGCATAGAGTTAATATCTCAACCTCTACTCAATCAGTATGTATATAGGTACGAGGTCTGTGAACCTGATTGTTAAGCAGAGCACTTGGATGATATTTAAAATCAATATTCAAGATGAATCTAGCCGTATCCAAAAAATTCAATCAAAATTCTGCCAAGTGATTAAACTTGTTATCTATATTTCAAGATACGAATTCTACAAGAAACTAGTCTCATAATCAATTACAATTAAGCGGAAGTATCTACTTAGATTAAATACGTACAAACCTGTGTAAATCTAATTATAAAGATAAACAATATAATGCGGAAAAGGAAAAACACAAGACACCAGAAATTTTGTTAACAAGGAAACCTCAATAACAGAAAAACCCTGGGACCTCGTCCATATTGAACACCACACTGGATTAAGCCGCTACAGACATTATCCTACTATCAGACTTCAGACTGGAATGCAGTTGAGACCGAATCAACCCTCCAGCGATTCAGTTACAGTCGTGCTCCTTATGCCTCTTGAACCTCACAAGGTTCTACGCACTTGATTCCCTTAGCTGACGTCCTTTACAGCCTAAGAGTTGCTTCAGCCGAAGTGAATATTTTTGATACCAATGTGCCTCTAACAGATAAGCCTATCTGATTCCCGTTTAGATCAAAGATCAAGGTGTGGAAATATGTTTGCAATAGAAATCTACCAAACCTCACAAATACAGAACTTACGATTCCTGAAGCGCATCCTAGATTCTTAACCACCTCTCAAGAACAATCGTCGAAAGATCAGCTAACATCAGTCTTTATATATATATATATATTTAGAAATCATAAAGTCTGAGACGAAGAAAACTTTGTGATTACTATCTATCTTGCCTGAAATAGATTACGAAAACCTCGATAACAGAAAGCAAGATCAGGATTCACGAACTATCAAGGTAAAGATAGTCGAACCTGGCTTCAAGAATCCCCAAGTGAAGTCTTTTTAGTCGTAGACCTAAAAGGTCAATAGAGGCAACTATAGAATCAACAAGGACAAAGTGTTAGAGCACTGCTCGGTCAAACTTGCAAGCATTGCTATCTAAAGCTTGTTGTCAAGTTTAGTTGCCAAAACTATAAGTCTTGATTTCTAGTCTACTTATAGCTAAGTCTCGGATTAGGATAGAAAGTGTAGTTGAGCATTAGACTTCACGGCGTTCATCGATTGAAGATGAAGAACTACTTAGGGGAGCTTGTGGAACTTCATCAACAAAAGGTATGTGGAGACTTAAACTCATCTATCACTCAAAAGTCTATCTACTCTATCTCCTATTTGAGACAAAATTCGTATAGCTATATAGACTTCGATTATACACATTTGATATTTTTAGCTGAGTTTAACTCGCTTACATATTTCTCGAAATATGTGTTAGTAAGCTTTCGCTTTAACCAAGTTCATCTTATATTCTTGACGAAAGTCAAAAGATTATCATGTGAAAATCGCCTGGTAACATCTTACATGATTTGTGTGAGATAGTCATTTGATGTAGACTCGGAATGTTTCGTATTGATCATTCGATCACTTGAAAATTGCTTCGAAGCTAATAGTTTGTGTAAGACAGCTATTCCCATCTTCCGAGAATGTTTCAATGATTGAAATGGGAGTTTAGAACGATTAACTATGATTGGATATAACACAGTATGCGTACTTGTATATGTGTTGTCCAAGTCCGGGAACCATGGTATGCATACCCGTATGCGTATTGGTTGGTTAATGAAAGTCCGGGAACTTAGTATGCATACCGGTATGCGTACTAGCGTGAGTTTAAAGTTCCGGAAATTCAACTGAGTTTTG
This sequence comes from Papaver atlanticum, assembly GCA_023531105.1. Classification (NCBI taxonomy): domain Eukaryota; kingdom Viridiplantae; phylum Streptophyta; class Magnoliopsida; order Ranunculales; family Papaveraceae; genus Papaver; species Papaver atlanticum. The sequence goes on along the minus strand of JAJJMB010010315.1, from coordinate 37,269 downwards.
GAAGGTATGCGTACCCATTCGCATACTGGCGAACCCAAACTTAGTACGGCCACTTAGGTATGCGTACCCGTTTGCATACTTGAGTAGGTTATGTTCTAAATCGGTTTGTTCATGAACTAATACATTTATATAATAAGGAATGAAATCTTTTGCAAACCGTGGCTATAATGTTCATGAATTGATTCGAGTGAATCAAAATCGATTTTGCTTCAATTGTGTCTTGTATACTTCTATGAGAATATAAACAATTGAACAACTCTAGAACTAGTTTCATTTGAGTCATTTGAGCTAGTTGTTAAGATGAATATGGTTGATATGAAAGTGTTCATATGGATAACTTCAGTTAACTACTGTTGAGCCAACAAGGTGTACACGTTTAGGTACAGTTACTCATATCTAAATGAAGTTACTTTTCATTTGTGTGTAACAAGTTAAGTTCGATCTAACAGTTGAAAGATATTAGCTTGAGTCTAATTAGGTTTTCATCTAACGGTGAATATTAAATGCTTTGTTACCAAGGTAACATTGATTGCAAACCCTGATTTGAAGACTATATAAAGGAGAACTCTAGTAGCTGGGAAACCTAATCCCCACACCTCCTGTGTGATACCAGTTATGACTAGAGTCGATTCTCCTTTAACCTTAGGTTTTTCACAAAACCCTGTAGGTTAACGACTTGAAGACTTCATTGGGATTGTGAAGCCAGACCCAAATATTTCTCTGTAGTTGCGTGTTATGATCTTGCTTTTTTTTTTATCGTGATTGAGTACTATCTTCTCTAAGATTTGCTCGAGATTTATTCTCCGATAGTAAAGATAAAAAGTAGTCACAAACATCTTCGTCTCATCGTTTGTGATTCCACAATATCTTGTTTCTCTACCATACGATTAAGATTATTGTGAGGTGATTGATATTTCTCGGCTGTTCTTCGGGAATATAAGTCCGGTATATCAATTTGTTCCTGTTCACCTTGATTTATCAAAAGACGGAACAAAAACTCATATGTATATCTGTGGGAGACAGATATATCTATTCAATAGACTTTTCTGTATGAGACAGATTGGTTTATCAATTCTTCGACTTTGGGTCGTAGCAAATCTTAGTTGTGGGTGAGATCAGCTAAGGGAATCAATTGCGCAGAGTCCTGCAGGGATTCAGAGGCGTAAGGAACGCGACTGTATCTTGATCAGTGTGAGATTGGTTAGGGCTCAACTACATTCCAGTCCGAAGTTAACTTGGAGTAGGCTAGTATCTATAGCGGCTTAATACAGTGTGGTGTTCAACTCTGGACTAGGTCCCGGGGTTTTTCTGCATTTGCGGTTTCCTCGTTAACAAAATTTCTGGTGTCTGTGTTATTTCTTTTCCGCATTATATTTTCTATTTAATTGAAATATCACAGTTTGTGCGTAAGTTCAATCAATTGTGAATCCAAACTTTGGTTGTTGATTAAATTGATTGACACTTGGATATTGGTTTTTGATACCGTCCAAGTTATTTCTTATATTCAACCAGACTCGCAAATTCCTATTTGTTTGATTGCAGATTGAATTGAGAAATAGAGATATAACTCTTGGATATACTTTTCTTAAGATTGAGTCTGACGGTCTAGTTGATTCTCTTGAAAGTATATTGGAGTTAGTCCATACAGATTTCTAAGCGAAATATTGGGTGTGGTTGTTAGACCCCTGCTTTTTCAATTGGTATTAGAGCAGGCAAACACGTTTAATACCTCATAAGTCTGTGTTTGTAGCGATCTTACTCTATGGACAAAAGTGTAACATCTATAAACGTACCGCCAGTGTTCGATGGCTCGAATTACTTATGGTGGAAAATTGCTATGCGTGCCTTTCTTCAAGCGCGTGATTTTCAATCATGGGTTTTTGTTGTTAATGGCTATAATCCTCCGGTTGTTACAGAAGGCGATGTAACTGCTCCAAAGGATATCAGTGATCATGATGTTGTCGAGATTCTTTCCACAAAGCAAAATTATGACGGATTGAATGCAATCATCCATGCCATTACCCCAGATCTTCAGCACCATGTGACTACGTATACTTGGTCTAAAGATGCGTGGGATATCTTAGAAACCGTATTTGAAGGGAATACCATTGAAAAAGAAGCTAGGCTTCAAAACCTAAATTCTGATTGGGAAAACCTTCGTATGGCAGATGAAGATTCATTTGATGAGTTTACTCACAAAGTGTCTAAAATTGTTAATGCATCATTTGCGTTGGTGATGAAAATTCTCAGATTATTGCCATCTAGATACGATTCTAAGAAACATGCCATCGTTGAAGGAAATAACTTTGAAACTCTTTCCAGAAATACTCTTGTTGGGAAGTTAAAGATCTTTGATCATGAGCATCTATCCAAATCTGGAAAGGATATTGCTTTCAAAGCACAAAAGAACACTAAATTACTTGATAAAAGTAAAAGTGTTGGCATCTCTGAAGATGATCCTTCTGAGACTGATTCATCAGATGAAGATCTTCAAAAGTCAGTCTCTTTGATCACAAGACAGTTTAGAGATCTTCTTTTGAAGAGAAGTAAATGGTTCACTAGAGATAAACCTAAGTCATCAGTTAAACCTCATAATTGTGTTCCTCCTAAAAACAGGGATACTGACGATACTAATGACGAGGATATGCCAAAGTGCTTCAAGTGTAAAGGTTTTGGTCATTTTGCGAATGAGTGTCCGAATCGTAGAAAGTACACTGCAAACAAAGGTCTTGCTGCAACTCTTGATGAAATGTCTGATCACTATGATTCTAATGAAGACGAAAAATCAAGTGTTGCACTCCTCTGTGATACTCAACTACAATTATAACCTATCCAAAACTTGACTTAGTAGATTAGAAATCAAGATATAGTTTTGATCACCTAACATTGACAACATGCTTGAGATAGCAAAACTTGTGGGTTCAACCGAGCAATGCTCTTACAGTTTCTAAATCGCTAGACTTGGAAACAAGATTCTCATTATAAACTTTTTCCTCTAAACCATCATGACAATCATATAAAAGATTCTTAGAGAAAGTCTATAGCAAAGGCTCATCAACTAAGGTGTTAATCATAGTTACTTCCTACAATTCACTAAAAAGTTCATCAAGTAATGGATTGTCAAACACACTGCAGGCTAAAGGATCACAAACTAAATCGTCTAAAACAATGGTATCTCTAGTCAAATCCTTAATAAATAAATCGACCATTGGGACCCTTATATATACCAGCTGAGTTGATCTAGAATTAGGATTTTCGACTGCTGGGACCCTTGTATATACCAGTTGAGTTGATCTAGAATTAGGATTATCGACCGCTGGGACCCTTGTATATATCAGCTGTGTTGATACCAGAGTTAGGATTCAGACCAATATCTCAATCTATTAGGATTTATCTTGGCGTTGACGATCAAACATTAATTCTCGGAAACACCGTTCACCTTAGTCAACATCGTAACCATCAATCTCTATATCCATCTTCTTAATCTATTCATGTGATTTGTTTGATTCCGGATATTGAATTTTGGTATGCTTGAGCGCAAACCCGTGTACACAAATTGGATTCACATTAGGATACTTCCTCCTGTAGCTAATGAGAATATGCCAACTAAGGATATTGTTTAGTGTCATTCCTAGATTCTTCACAAGTAGCTAGGGTTTTTAGTAAAAGGTTTTGTGGGTACACCTCTTCTAAACCCACCACTAGGACCATATAAGGTTCAAAGGCTTGTTGCACACGCTAAGTGTAATCCCGATGCCGGCAACAGTAAGTTAGGATTTTATATTCTAGATTATATTTTATCGAGGACTAGCAAATAATAAGTTTGGGGGTATTTGATAGACATATTTTTGTGTCTGATTTGATCTCAATTGTTTAATTTGTTAGTACCTATTTTTGTACTTATTTTGCTATTTTGTGTATGTATAGGTGTTTTTGGGAAATAAAGATCGATGGACCAAAATGTGGAATTCCACTAGTAAAAATGAGTAAATGAAGTGATTCAATGGGTTAGGCCCAAAAGGAAACATGAAAAATTATTAGGCTAATTATTTGAATATGGGAGTGTGGTAAGCGTGCCACGGAATGTGTAGAAGTGTGCCACAACGTGGGTAGAAGTGTGGAGACAATTTGCAAAATATTAATAATGAAAGGATATTTGAAGATATTTGGCTTAGTGAAAAAAGTAAACAAAATAAAGAAGGAAAAAAAAGATTATGGAAAAATATTATTCTTTACGGTTGGAATTAATAAAGAATAATATATTCCCAAATAAAGAAAATTTTGATTGCATGTGGTTTATATTATTTGATGTGTGGTACATTCTTATTGGAGGATTTTGCATTGTCCTGACATGTGGCGTAGTCTCATTGGGCGATGATGTGGTAGTGGGAAATAGAAAAGGAAAGTGGTTTCCTTTGAAAGCTATAAATACGTTGTGGATACAAGGAAAAAATGGGAGCCGATATCAAGATAGAGCTAGTAGTTTAGGATTTGCTTTATTTACTTTATTCTTTTTGGTTTTCAATTATTATAAGAATTGAGAGCTAAACCCCATTACTGGGACAATAGAGGAAGCCAAATTTCATCATTGTGGTAATTCTAATTAATTCTTTTATGACTTTTACATTAATTAAAATTGACTTATGATTTCTTTTAATTATTTGTGATCTTGTCTGATAGCATATGCTTAGTCTTAGGTACTTTTGATGCGTTATGCATATAATTTATATCTAATGTTTTAGAAATCTACCTTGGCAAAGAATCAGCGTCAATAGACTTTTATCATATGAGTTATTATTATTGTTTAGAGTTAATAGTTGAACCACATGAATATGAAAATTGGTAGAATCCTGAGTCCCAATATCTCTCGATATTGTTACCATCTTTTCTTTATTTGATAGATAAATTAGAATTTAGGTCTAAAATTGTGTGGGTTCGATTTTAGACCTAAATTATAATTTATCTAGCAGATAAAGAAAATATTGTAACAATATCGAGAGATACTGGGACTCAAGTAGTGGTTCAACTATTAATTCTAAACAATAATAGCTCATATGATAAAAGTTTATTGACGATGATTCTTTGCCAAGGTAGATTTTTAAAAGTGGGAATGTTATAAATACCCTCCATTTTTGTTGACCTTGCACAAATACCCCCGAGGCGTAAAAAATAACTTTTTTGGAGTCAACTTGAGAAAGTTGCTTCCATTTTCTAGAAGCAACTTGTATAAAATTGCGTCCACTTATGGAAGCAATTTGTGCTAGTTGCGTCCACTTCTGAAAGCAACTTGTGCTAGTTTCTTCCACTTTTCAGAAGGTAGGGGTATTTTTAAAAATTGAATAAGGGTATTTTTTAAAATTGAATAAGGGTATATTTTAAGGGGCGGATTTTGAGGGGTATTTAAATAATGTTCCCTTTTTGAACATTAAATGTAAATTATAAGCATAGCACATCAAAAGTACCTAAGACTAAGCATATGATATCAAACAAGATCACAAATAATTAAGAAAAATCATAAATCAATTCTAATTGAAAAAAGTCATAAAATAATTAATTAGAATTACCATAATGATGAAATTTGGCTTCTTCCATTGTCCCAGTAATGGGGTTTAGCTCTCCATTCTTACAATAATTGAAACTAAAAAAAACAAAGAAAAGAAATCCTGAACTACTAGCTCTGTCTTGATACCGGCTCCCCCCTTTTCCTTGTATCCACAACGTATTTATATCTTTCAAAGGAAACCACTTTCCTTTTCTATTTCCCACTACCACATCATTGCCCAATGAGGATGCGCCACGTGTCAGGATAATGCGAAATCCTCCAATAAGAATGTGCCACACGTCAAAGATTGCAATCAGAATTTTCTTTATTTGAGAAATATATTATTCTTTATTAATTCCAACCATAAAGAATAATATTTTTCCATAATATTTTTTTCCTTTTGTATTTTGTTTATTTTCTTCATTAAGTCAAATATCTTCAGATATCCTTTCATTATTAATATCTTGCAAATGGTCTACACACTTTTACACATGCTGTGGCACACTTCTACACACTCCGTGGCACGCTTACCACACTCCCATATCCAAATAATTAACCCAATAATTATTCACGTTTCCTTTTGGGCCTAGCTCATTAAATCACTTCATTTACTCATTTTTACGAGTGGAATTACACATTTTGGTCCATCAAGCTTTATTTCCCAAAAACACCTGCAGATACACAAAATATCAAAATAAGTACAAAAATAGGTACTGAAAAATTAGACAATTGAGATCGAATCAGGCACAAAAATATGTCTATCAACCCCCATTCCCGAACTCAGATATAAAGGGTACGCAAGCCGGGTTTGCAAACCTCTACATTTCGCGAAATTACGATTCAGAATGACTTAGGTATGCATACTGGGTATGAGTACCTTGCAAAAAGCAGTTTTGATTCTCTGATAACAAATTTAAAACATTCCCAATAGTCATAGACAGTATGCACTGCTTTGCTTGGGCAATTTCCAAATGATCAACTTGAAACAAAAATAGATTATGAACAATAAATTGTTCTAACTAAGAATCCTAAGTATTTATGAACATCCATTGCTCAAATCATATTTCGAGAATTTAATCAAGACAAGCTTGCACTCGAAATTTATTATTTGCAATGTTAAATCTACTAAAATCATACGACAACGTCTCATAAGATAGAATGATAGACACGATAAGTAAATAGGACATGCCAGTCTTTACATACCTCTTTGTTGTTGAAGTTCTTGCAATGGTCTTCCGTTGTTCTTTAATCTTCAATCTTCGAGGGCTATTCAGTAATGTCTGATACTCAACTACCATGCTTTAATCCTAGTCTGAGACTTAACTTTAGTAGAGAAGAATCAATATATAGTTTTAAGCAACTAACATTGACAACAAGCTTGAGATAGCAAAACTTACGAGTTCGACCGAGCTCTAACAATCTCCCCCTTTGTCAATTTTAGTGACAAAACTATAAATACATATGGATTTAATAAATAAATAAAACACCTTTCAGCTTAATTTCTTTGATACTTGATTTCTTGAATCTTCAACATTTACTTGAATTCTTCGCGCTTCAAGTTCTTCCATGGTTCTGCATATTGTCGTTTCAGTACCTTTGTTGTTGAAGATTCGTAACGAATTACAACTATGAGAATACTTAATTAGAGATTTTATAGAATTACAATTCAACTACTCAATGTTTGTTACATAGTTGCATAATATTCTTACCTACTTCAAAGTCCAATTGTACCAAAACTTTGAAGCAATACTACGGTGATATGTTCTCCCCCTTAGTCCTTACTTGTATATTTTGTTTAATAGGTCGAACCTATACACTTGCAATTCACTCCCACTTACATAATGATCCGAGAAGCCATATGTTATAATAGAATACTATTAAATAATTCTTCCCTTTTTTGTCACAAAAATTGGCAAAGGTGAAAGAAAAGGGATCTTAATGAACTACACAAAATATTTATCCAGACTAAAGATAACATACCACAACTTTTTAATATGATTCCACTAAGTTTCTCAACGTAGCATTTTCATCAAGGAGAGATATAGGTGCATCACCTCCTATAATTCCACAGTCGTACTCCTCCACATAGATATAAAATTAAGCACAAGTTCAAAATTCAAATCTCCCCCATTTGATGCCATTCTCAAGAAAACAATATGAGCGACTTTTCTCTAACAACAAGAGAAGGTTTTCTTGGACATCATGGTCTTAAATTCCATGTCATCATAATTAACATCATAGATGTTAGCATAGAAGATTCTTGTAAGAGTGTCAAAACCTTCACCAAGACCATCAAAGATATTTCCAAGATTAAACTTTTCAAAACATACCAAATCTTCTTTATGTCCACTAACAAAATCCAATTTATTTTGTAGAATAAACCCATTAGATGAAATCCTTTCAAAAACCTTGCCACATGAATCATTGACAAATCTAATCCTAATAGAACTTTGATCTATAGGTAAGTTCATGCTAGAAGAAGATGAAGAACACAAGTTTTTTGAAACTTCTTTTGAAACCTTGAAATTCCTCATGAGATTTAGAAATTGAGAGAGATTAGAGGAAGAGAATACTTACTTGATATGTACCTTGAAAACCCTTTTCACTTTTTGATCTCCAAAGATGATTAATGGAGAAAACACATGAACCCTAGAAAAGTTCACGTACGTGGACAAGAAGGGAGGTAGAAGAAGGGTATGCGTACCACTACTTTTATAAATCCAAAGATGGGCTTGGACCCATTCCTGAACAGCGACCCACAAAAGAGAAATGTAGGATTTTTTTAAGTGTTCAGTACCAAGGATCGCAGCCTGTGAGGACACAATATAGTGCAGAAAAAGGATAGTAGAAGGACCACATACTTTCATCCTCGGGTGAAAAGACTGATAAAAAGAAATCAGTCAAGGAGTTTTCCCAAAAAAAATATTAACCCAATGTTCAAAACAAATTACACCGTTACTTGCCCCATCTCAAGTTATATACAAATGGGGTAGAGAAATACTTGTTACCGAGAGGCAGTATGTGCAGAGACAATCTCATGCACATGTTCCGGTTGATATTTGTGAATAGTACCAGTGATATAATCATAATAATGATGATAATCAGGGTTAATAGAGCTTTCTAACTCCTTTTTCTTATGATTGGGAAGAAATATTTTCTGACATTTAGAACCTACACAAAACCGACAAGATTTCGTTTATTGAATTCATATGTGTTGATAGTATGTTTAGTTCATACATCATGCTTGCATGATTTGACAGATACAGAACTTTTATCAGAAAAATTCTTTTCCTCAATCAAATTGAGTTTTTCTAAGAATTTGAAAACCCCTTCAAAAGCTTTAAATAGATCTTTTTCAATAGATCCATCATGATAGTATTCCTCAAAAAGATTAAGAAGCAATCTAGTGAGATTCCATACCTTTGAGCTTCGACTTCGTTTTATCGAGCGATTTTTCTTAGAAAAACTTTTAATTTTTCCTTTAGACTGTTTTTCATCATCTAGGATTTCTAATGTCTTAGATGAAGATAGATTATCTAGGGGGACCAGAGGTCTAGTAGATAATAAGCTTTGAACAATCTTTAAGGACTACTGGCGTGCGTTACAGACTCCCAGAACAAGTTTCCCAAAGTAATTTTCCATAAGGACAAACTTTAAGGATCAGTCAAAAACAAACTTATTCGGTTTATAGTGTTTGCCTGCTCTGATACCAATTGAAAAAGCGGGGGTCTAACAATCACACCTAATATTTCGTTCGGAAATCTAAATAAACAAACTCCAATATACTTTTAAGAGAATCAACTAGACAGTCAGACTCAATCTATAGAAAAGTATATCAAAGAGTTATATCTCAATTCCTCAAATCAATCTGCAATCAGAAAATAGGAATTTGCGAGCCTGATTGAATAAGAGAAATAATTTGGACGGTATCACAAACCAATATCCAAGTGTCAATCAATTCGATCAACAACCCAAAGGTCGGATTCAATAAATGATTGAACTTAACACACAACCTGTGATATTTCTATTATATAACAAAATATAATGCGAAAAAGAAATAACACAGACACCAGAATTTTGTTAACAAGGAAAACCGCAAATGCAGAAAAACCCTGGGACCTATTCCAGCTTTGAACACCATACTGTATTAAGCCGCTACAGACACTAGCCTACTACCAATGAACTTCGGACTAGAATGTAGTTGAGCCCTAATCAATCTCACACTGATCAAGGTACAGTTGCGCTCCTTACGTGTCTGAACCCCAACAGGATTCTACGCACTTGATTCCCTTAGCTGATCTCACCCACAACCAAGAGTTGCTACGACCCAAATTCGAAGACTTGATAAACAAATCTATCTCACACAGAAAAGTCTATTGGAATAGATAAATCTGTCTCCCACAGAAATACCAACGAGTTTTGTTCCGTCTTTTAATAAATCAAGGTGCACAAAAACAAATTGATAAACCGGACTTATATTCCCGAAAAACAGCCTAGTATTATCAATCACCTCTCAATAATCTTAATCGTATGGAAGCGAACAAGATATTTTGGAATCCCAAACGATGAGACGAATATGTTTGTGACTACTTTTAATCTTACCTATCGAAGATAAATCTCAAGCAAATCTTAGAAAAGATAATACTCAATCACGATAGTAGAAGTGTTAGCTAAGTCTCGGACTAGGATATAAAGTGTAGTTGAGTTCTAGACTCCACGGCGTTCATCATGCAAAGACGAAGAACTACTCAAGGAACTGGTGGATCTTCATCGACTAAAAGGTATGTGGAGACTTGAACTTATCTATCCCTCAAAAGTCTATTTACTCTATCTCCTATCTTGATACAAAAGTCGTATTACTATATAGACTTCGATTATACACATTTGCCCTTTCGAGCCGAGTTTATCTCGCTTATCTATTTCTCAAAATATGTGTTGGTAAGCTTTCGCTTTGGCCAAGTTCATCTTTACAAGTGACAAAAGTCATGTTGATTATTCAATATCTTGAAAATCGCTTTGATGAAAAATAGTGTGTGAATAACCTCTATTTAACATCCTCTAAGAATGTTTCAATGATTGAAATGAGAGTTTAGAATATGTAACCTTGAATGGATATAAACATTGTATGTGAACTCATACGTGTGTAAGTCCAAAATCCTTGAACCAAAGTATGCGTACTTTTCTGCTCAGGATAATCGGAACTAAATTCCGCATGCCTGTACGCGTACATCCGGAAGTTCACATCCCGTGAATTTCTGCTGGAGTTTGTGAACTGAAAACAAACTCAAACCGGGTACTTAAGTATGCATACCGGTATGCATACTTGAGTAGGTTATTTTCTGAAAACGGTTTATTCGTGAACTAAGACATATAGAAACTAAGGAATGCATATTTGCAAACCATGGCTCATGAATCGATTCGAGTGAATCAAATTTGTTTTTGCTTCGATTATGTCTTATATACTTCTATGAGATCTAAGCAATTGAACAACTCTCTAACTAGTTCTTTTGAGTCATTTGAACTAGTTATGGTGAAGATTAATAAGGTTGATATGAAAGTGCTCATATGGCTAACCATTTGGTTAACTACTATTGAACCAACTAGAGTGTACACGTTTAGGTACGGTTACACAAACCTAAATGAATGTGCATTTCATTTGTGTATAACAAGATAAGTTCGATCTAACGGTTGAAAGTTATTAGCTTGAATCTAATCAGGTTTTAATCTAACGGTGAATATTGAATGCTTTGTTACCAAGGTAACTTAGATTGCAAACCCTGATTTGGAGACTATATAAAGGAGAACTCTAGCAACTGGGAAAGTTAATCCCCACACCTCCTTTATGATACTAGCTGTATAAGATAGAGTCGATTCTCCTTTAACCTTAGGTTTCTACCGAGACCCTCTAGGTTAACGACTTGAAGACTTCATTGGGATTGTGAAGCCAGACCCAACTATTTTCTCTATAGTTGTGTGATCTGATCTTGTTGTTTCTATCGTATTGAGTACAATTGTAAAATTGGCTCGAGATTAATTTATCCGATAGGCAAGATAGAAAAGTAATCACAAACATCTTCATCTCATCGTTTGTGATTCCACAATATCTTGTTTCGCTAGTCGATTAAGATTATTGTGAGGTGATTGATATTTCTAGGCTGTTCTTCGGGAATATAAGTCTAGTATATCAATTGGTTCATGTTCACCTTGATTTATCAAAAGACGGAACAAAATTCGTAGGTATTTCTGTGGGAGACAGATTTATCTATTCATGTAGACTTTTATGTGTGATACAGATTTGTTTATTAAAGTCTTCGACTTTGGGTCGTAGCAACTCTTAGTTATGGGTGAGATCAACTAAGGGAATCAAGTGCGAAGTATCCTGCAGGGATCAGAGACGTAAGGAGCGCAACTGTACCTTGGATCAGTATGATATTGATTGGGGTTCAACTACAGTCAAGACCGAAGTTAGTTTGTAGTAGGCTAGTGTCTGTAGCGGCTTAATACAGTGTGTGTTCAATCTGGACTAGGTCCCGTGGTTTTTCTGCATTTGCGGTTTCCTCATTAACCAAACTTATGGTGTCTGTGTTATTTCTTTTCCGCATTATATTTTGCTATATAATTGAAATGTCACAAGTTATGCGTTGAATCTATCAATTGGTAAATCCAACCTTTGGTTGTTGATTGAAGTTGATTGATCCTTGAATATTGGTCTTTGGTACCGTTCAAGGTAATTTCTCTTGTATTCAATTAGGCTCGCAGATTTATATTTTCTTGAGTAAGTATTGAATTGAGAAATTGAGATATAACTCTTTGATATACTTTTTATTAAGATTGAGTATGACTGTCTAGTTGATTCTCTTAAAAGTATATTGGAGTTAGTCCATACAGATTGCTAAGCGAAATATTGGGTGAGGTTGTTGGGCCCCCTCTTTTTCAATTGGTATCAAAGCAGGCAAACATGGTTAAAGACCCCAGAAGTCTGTGTTTGTAGCAATCTGACTCTATGGACAGTAATCTCTCTGATAACGCAACACCAGATCAGAGTACCCATGAGATGTTTCAAAATCCTGAGACATCTAAGAAACCTCCTGGATCTAACTCTGTGTATGAACCTGCTTTCAACTGGGAAAAGTGTCTTGATGAACAGGTTGATGAGCTTTGAGATGAGAGTGATTCAGAAGAAGGACAAACTATTGATGAGGAGGTCTCTCAATATATCAAGCTCTTTGATCATGCTTTGAATGAAAAGAAGTCAACAACTTGTTTGAGTAAATATTTGGCACCTCTCTGTCAAGAAAACAGAAAGATGAGAAAACTCTTTAAAGGTTATGATTGTGGATATAAACTTTTACAATCTACCGTTAAAGATCGAGAAGAAGATGTACATTCAAAAAGGTATGAATGTGATAATCTTCTTCGAAATCTCTTTGTGTTGAAAGAAAGACTTGCGGAATCTGAAGCAAGATATGACTCTCAACAAAAATGTTTTAATGATAGAGAACTAAGTCTCCTCGCCAGAGAAAAATCCTTGGAGACTGATCTCGCTGCTGCCCTTAATAAGGTAAATTCACTGGAAGAGAATCTGAAAAGATTCAATTCTAGCTCTACAAAATTATCTTCTATGCTTGGAGCATGTAAAGAACATCGTGATACACGTGGTCCGGGCTATAAGGGAATAGACGCTCCAAGTACTGATAAGATCAATTTTGTTCATGCTTATGACAACCCTTCATGTGAAAAAACTCTTCCAGCAGCCGACAGTCATAAGGGCAAGGATGGTACTTACTCAAATTTAACTCGCATGAGAACAGTCAAGAACAATTCCTTTAACTGCTATTATTGCGGAAACAAAGGTCATCTTGAAAGAAAATGCTGTTTTCGATTAAGTAATGAGAAACTTCACAACATTCTTGCATGTATGTCTAAATAAGTAATCAAATCTGTCTCACATATTGCTGGAGTTAAAGGCAGTGTCTGCAATCAAGAGAAATGTTGTGTTGAGTCATTTCTAGATGATTTTGAGACAAAAAATGCCTACAATTATATAAGGAAGAATGACAGATGGACAACTAACTCTTTAAATTACTCTGAGAAGAGAAAAAGGCATAGGAGAAAGAAAAAAAAAAAGTCAAATTCCTTATCTCTCTCTAAAGAAGATCGTAAGTCCGAGGTGTCTTCTCCAGATTTCATTCATATCAATAATCGAGTCTCGGAGCTCAAGGTTAGCATAAACAGACTCAAACGGAGCATCAAAAAGGCAAGGAAAGTAGCAGACTCAGGTATTCCTTGTTCCCCTCTGGTTAAATCCCCTTCAACTAATTCTAGTGATTTTTATGAAGGAAAGAGAAAAGAAGTCAATCCTCTTGATGAGCAAAATGCTCATCAAAATACAACATGACTACTCAATGTAGCATCCTTCTTGTAATGTGGAAGGATGCTCGTAATTCTTAAGAAGCCTTTATGTCTTGAGAAAGTAGTTGTTGTTATATTTCATTTGCTCTTACAAAATGATGATCATGAAACTGTTGAGCCTTGCTCCAGTACTTTTTTTTGATCGTTTACTCTTGGGAATAATTCCTTGTTTGATTTCCTTGGTTTTCAACAATTCTCCTTTGTTCCTTTGAACAAAGAATGTCATCCTTTGTTTAGAATGATTCTTGAGTTTTTCAAGACTTCCTCTAAATTTGGCTCCATTATTCTCCTAGTCTTGTACCCAGGTTGTAACCATAAGTACACGTACACCTGACCAACACGGAACATATACGAATAACCCTAGGGTTTCCTATGAAACACTTATATATATATATATATATATATATATATATATATGTATGTATCATGCTCCTTTTTGATACATACCCGTTCCGTAACGTCAAAAGGGTTCACCTGATTTCTGTGTGCACAATGGATGGATGCTACAAGGAATACAATTTTGAGAAGGGCAAGACTATCGAGTTTCATGAGAATCCTGTTTTCATAACCTGCTATCATGTTGTTGATCATGAAAACAAACTACCAGTTCAGATGTCATCACAACTGGTAGGAAATCTTCTTCGAGATTTCTAGGTTGTACGTGAACAATTTGGGATTGCAACAAGGAATCTTGATTTTCTGAAAAACGAACTGAAGAAGGCAACTGATGAGCTCGCCCATGTTCAATCTCTAGTTGCTGGACGTGTTTAATGTTTTTCGAATCATGTTCTCTAAGAGTTAGTTATTTTGTCTAGAAAAACTTCTTATGGGAATTTTATTCTTGTGTTTTTAAGAAGAATAACTAGAGTTTGGAATAGCCATTATTGTGATTACACATAGCTATGTCCAACGATTTTCATCTTCAATGTTTTTAGATTTATTTACTTAAATTCTAAAGTTTGTTTGGAAGATGATTTTGCAGTATTAATCTTTATGGTTTTATATATTGCAATTTGTTATGGGATATGTGTGTTTGCGTCTGTGAACTATAATTGTCCCATACTTGGTCAAAAGTTAAGTCCTTCATATGTCGATATGCAAGTATTGATAAAAGATTGAATGAACTTTTGACAAACGAAAGTTAAGCCTTTTATGTAAATATTGATGGAAGAAAGGATGAGCTTTTGTTTACAAAGATTAATCTATTATATGTCATTGTGCAAATAGTGATGAAAGATAGAATGAATCTTTGTTTATTCCTCAGTATTGATCTTCCCTGATCCATATTTTTTATGTATATATTGTGCGGCTCCGTAAGTTCTCTTATGTTGAGCATTTCCGATTAAATTAATCATAGGTTCTCTTGTGGTTAATTTAGTTGAGTATTCCGATTGAATTAATCATGGGTTCTCTTGTGGTTAATTTAATTGAGTACTTTGGATACAAATTCATGTTTCATGTGATTTGTAATGTAAAAAGAAATCCTTCTTTTCTTGTGAAAGTAAGGTCGCTCATGTTGTTCTTTCGGGAATGACATTTTATGGGGGAGTGTTCTTAATTGAACTTGTGCTTAATTTCCAAATCTTTGTGGGGAATGCGGCTGTGGAATATCTTATGGGTTATCTTGTATCTTTATAAACTCCTTGATAAATGCATTTAGCTTCGGCTATATGATTGCATCTAAAAAAGTTGATATGTGCTTTCTTTTGGTCATGAAGTGTCTCTATGGAAATTTCATTAGGATCCCACTAGTTTTCGTACCTTTGCAAATTTTATTGACAAAAATAGGGAGAATTAATGTGTAGTTCACACTACAAATACTATGAAGTATTGACTAAGGGGGAGTGATACATATCACCATAGTATTGTTGTCAAAGTTGTGATACAATTGAACTTTGATGATGTGCAATAATACTATGACACCGTGTAACAATGATTGAGAGCTTTTGTTTTCTCATTGTTATGGCTACGGAACTTCAACATCGATGATGCTGAACTTACAACCTTTGGAATCATTGGAGTACTTGGAAATGATGAAGATTTCGAGTAATGTTGAAGAACCAAGGAAATCAAGCATTTGGATGAGAAGCTACAAAGTTTATTTATTTTGTAATCCATATGTATTGATAGTTTTGTCATAAAATTGACAAAGGGGGAGATTGTTAGAGCATTGCTCGGTCGAACTCGCAAGCGTTGCTATCTCAAGCTTGTTTGTCAAGTTTAGTTGCCAAAACTATAAGTCTTGATTTCTAGTCTACTTATAGCTAAGTCTCGGACTAGGATAGAAAGTGTAGTTGAGCTCTAGATTCCACGGCGTTCATCATGCAAAGACGAATAACTACTCAAGGAACTGGTGGAACTTCATCGACTAAAAGGTATGTGGAGACTTAAACTTATCTATCACTCAAAAGTCTATCTACTCTATCTCCTATCTTGAGACAAAAGTCGTATTGCTATATAGACTTCGATTATACACATTTGCTCTTTCGAGCCGAGTTTATCTCGCTTATCTATTTCTCGAAATATGTGTTGGTAAGCTTTCACTTTGGCCAAGTTCATCTTTAAAAGTGACGAAAGTCATGTTGATTATTTCAATATCTTGAAAATCGCTTATATGAAAAATAGTGTGTGAATAACCTCTATTTAACATCCTCTAAGAATGTTTCAATGATTGAAATGAGAGTTTAGAATATATAACCTTGAATGGATATAAACATTGTATGTGAACTCATACGTGTGTAAGTCCAAAATCCTTGAACCAAAGTATGCGTACTTTGCTGCTCAGGATAATCGGAACTAAATTTCGCGTACCTGTACGCGTACTGCTGGAAGTTCACATCCCTTGAATTTCTGCTGGAGTTTGTGAACTGAAAACAAACTCAAACCGGGTACTTAAGTATGCGTACCGGTATACATACTTGAGTAGGTTATTTTCTGAAAACAGTTTATTCGTGAACTAAGACATATATAAACTAAGGAATGCATATTTGCAAACCGTGGCTATAATGTTCATGAATCGATTCGAGTGAATCAAAATTGTTTTTGCTTCGATTGTGTCTTATATACTTCTATGAGATCTAAGTAATTGAACAACTCTCTAACTAGTTCTTTTGAGTCATTTGAACTAGTTATAGTGAAGATGAATAAGGTTGAAATGAAAGTGCTCATATGGATAACCATTTGGTTAACTACTATTGAACCAACTAGGTGTACACGTTTAGGTACGGTTACATAAACCTAAATGAACGTGCATTTTATTTGTGTATAACAAGCTAAGTTCGATCTAACAGTTGAATGTTATTAGCTTGAATCTAATCAGGTTTTCATCTAACGGTGAATATTGAATGCTTTGTTACCAAGGTAACTTAGATTGCAAACCCTGATTTTGAGACTATATAAAGGAGAACTCTAGCAACTGGGAAAGTTAATCCCCACACCTCCTTTGTGATACTAGTTGTATAAGCTATAGTCGATTCTCCTTTAACCTTAGGTTTCTACCGAGATCCTGTAGGTTAACGACTTGAAGACTTCATTGGGATTGTGAAGCCAGACCCAACTATTTTCTCTGTAGTTGCGTGTTCTGATCTTACTTTTTGAAAAAACGTGGGTCTAACAACCTCACCCAATATTTCGCTTAGCAATCTGTATGGACTAACTCCAATATACTTTTAAGAGAATCAACTAGACAGTCAAACTCAAACTTATTAAAAAGTATATCAAAGAGTTATATCTCAATTTCTCAATTCAATACTTACTCAAGCAAAAATCCAAGGGTTTAAATACCTGTGAAAAGGACATACCGGTGAAAGTTCAATTAGGTCTTTTAGTTGAGATTCGTCCGGAGAGTTAAGGGGCAGACGCTCAAATGCAAGAGACTTTTGTTTGTATTTTCCAGACTGCAAACAGATACGCTATATTAACATCAACATATGGAACTATCAAAACACTATATATTTAAATACCTGCAAAAAGAAAATACCTCTTGGAGTTTAGAATTGTCTTTCGATGCCGTAGACTGAGATTCGTGTTGACATTCGGGGTACTTGCTATTTGTATTAGATTACTGCCTTTCGGTCGGAGATTTCTCTTTAATAGGAGATTTATGTAGAGTGCAGTTAAGATGGTAAAGAATATGAAATACTTCAATTTGATTGGGAACTATATACTTAATCAAAATTACTTAGATGATGTTAAACATACCTAATCAAAAATACTGTTATAAACGAGCAACATAGAAATTCAGCAAAAATCAAAACAAAACAGACCTATAAGTAATATGGAATATACTTACCCGTGCCTTTTTGCTCTTGGTTTTTTTCTTTTTCAATACTCCTTGAGATTTTAGCTGAGACACTAAGTTGCTCATCATTTTTGCTTGCGCATTCATTGCTTCCTTCATTTCTCTATCCTTCCTCTCTCTCTCTCCATTTGGTTCACGCGTCTTTCATCATCCAGCTGTTTCTTCAGTTCAATGTGATCCTTGGACGTTCCTTTCCGTGGTAGGTGCCAGTATTGTTGGAGTCACTCCCTTGCCTGCACATCTTACACTCCCACCATGTTCTTTCCCAAACACAAGTGTGATAGAATCAGTGCCTGGTTTTTTCGTCAAAGTTCCATCTTACAGTTGCTTATCAAATTCCTCCTGCACAAAAATTTTAGGGTATTAAAAATGTTGATTAATTAAAACAAACTTATTTGCACATTTACTCAAGCACAGAACAAATAGCTAGGTAGTTTCAGTCGTGTTACAAGCTGGGCTGCCTTTTCCCTAACATCATCGTCATCGTAGTCTCCATTTTTGTTTTAATGTGCCTTCCTCCACAGTAAATACCGTGAAGGATTTTCATCTTCATGAATCTCTTTTTCTTTAATCTAGAAATTATCAAATACACAGGCCAAATATTAGATACATACTCCTCATATCATTAGATGTACTCTTTAATTAAGCATACAAGCTAACGGGACATCGTCGTATGGAAAAATACTAATTTTTGATAAGAAACTGGACTTACTAATTTTTCCAACAGCCCTGCATACCCTGCTCTTCCCGTCCTATGGTTATATTTGTGGTTCTCACGCGCCTTAACTCCCTTAATGGACAATTCCTGAGCATACAGATTCAAAGACTGAGCATACAGATTCAAAGAATTTCATTCATAAAAAAATTAGACTAATTGATGAAATTAATATCAATAATGATACTAAAATGTGTAATATACAACCTTGCATTCATCAGACAGCCTCCACGTTACGAACTTGTCCCAGTGTTCTTGGTTCACAATAACACGATATTGTTTAGGAACAGTATTAAGTTTAGCAGGTTTACCCAAATTAGGCACTATAAACTTTACATACAACTTTCTTCTGAAATTACGCAAATGCTCACCAAAATATTTCATAATTTGTCTTCTCATAGTCTCCCCAATTTCATAAAACTGCTGCCAAAATATGAATCGGATATTAATGGCGGGTAGCCCAACAAAAATTAATAACAAATATAATATTAAAATTGAATACAAATCAGCATATATATACCAATAGTTCGTGCCATAACTTATCCCTCAACACTGACTTCACTTCCTTCCACTTCAAGTGCCTGAGACCAACGTCTCGACGTACCAATACACCCATGTAACTAGCAATTTCAGATTTATACTCCCCCTTAAATCGACCAAGTTTATCAAATTCTATCACGTGTTTCTTGCCGTTAAATTTTTTCTTCAGCTTCTTTCGTCTTGTTAAACCTCTAACAGTATTCTCCTCAGACTCTATTGTATTGTTTGGATCCCCTGTGTCTTTTATAGTTTAAAAACCCAAAATAAGAGTAAACATGGTGTAAGAGTATACTCATTCTACTTAAGTCCAAAACAAACAAGCTAGTATAACAGATCAGACATTACCAGGATGTTCAGGACTTTCAGTAGATTCATCATTAGAACTGGAGCTATCACCATCGGAACTAGTGCCACTACCATCGCTATCTTCGCCTTCATCCTCTGACTCTCCTACATTCTGCAAGGCTTGAGTCTCTAGGGATGCGGTCTCATTGTCAGCATACTCATCATCATCATACTCTGGATCCCAAGTCTGGTATTCAATATAACAGTCAATTAAAATGGTCTTGATTATGTCAGTACTAACTTGGATGAATGCTCCTCCTGATAGTAGTATTTTGGGGAAAAAACTACAACTATTCTATAACAAAGAAAAAGGAATGCATAGCTTGAACTATTCTATTGTATCGATCCAATTGTAAGGTGACTTATGTCCACGAGGGTTTCTGCTGGAAACAAAAAGTGGATATTGGTTTCTAACAACCTCCGAGTTAGTAAAATGATCGCTCATTGAGGTTTTTACTAAAGCATTGAAAGCACTCAAGCAAGACTCCAGTTCAAACATGCACAATACCTTAAAAAATCAAACAACAACCTATGTGTAGAACACTCTGGATATGCACAGTCATCAAATATACATACTTTGGATATTCATGTATTGATTGATACTCATTCCAATAAATAAATTATGTATAAAGATCCAAAGCATAACAGAGGAAAAGCTTTAACATGCATATATGTATCTAGACTAAACACTAGAACAATGGGTAATGGATTCATCCAGAAGTTCCCAAGAGAACACCAGTCTTTTTCTTAATAAGATATAAATAGGTGCATAAACCCTGCTGCCAATGAATCAGATATGAAAATAATCTATCAATTTTATTGCTCTTCTTACACACCTTGATTTATGTTCAGAAATCAGATGCATAACTAAACACTAAAAATTGACCGACTTTTATAAAATCTCATTATCCACATATATTCCCTTTTGTCAGAAACCAATAATTAAAACAAGAATCTAGAGCAACATCTGAAGTACCAATAAGTAATGGACTTTCAAATGCTTTTCATCTACTCAAACACCAATTACTCATACTAATAAAAAAAGAAAAACACAGAAAGTAAAATCAATTAGGGTTTGTTTGAGTCAAAAAATTAACCTTTTGAATAAAAAATTAAGAATTATGGTTTGAGTCAAAACTTAACCTTTGAATCAATTGGGTCTGAATCAATTAGGGTTTAAA
Source organism: Papaver atlanticum (assembly GCA_023531105.1). NCBI lineage: Eukaryota > Viridiplantae > Streptophyta > Magnoliopsida > Ranunculales > Papaveraceae > Papaver > Papaver atlanticum. Next base: position 16,234 of record JAJJMB010010315.1, on the reverse strand, counting down.
TAACTAAGCTTTATAGACGAAGGAAAAATTGAGAAGAAGATCTACCTTCGTAAGATTTAGCTGAAATTGGATGCAATTCCTCGTCGTCTTAGGGATTTTTATATGGTCGAACAGATTCACACCAAGCGGGAATAATCCCGCCCAAAAGATTTTGCATTTCATTTTCATCCCGCTCAAAATTATTTAGGGTTAACTGAAAAAAAGATTGAGTTTGTTCTTCGATTTTTTCTTTCGGAAAAAATCTTCTAAGAAAACAACATTTGATTCTGATCCTACGGTAGAGCTACAAATATTTCCAAAATTTAGAAACCTGATTCCCCTTTTTTCTCTAACAAATCTCAAACTTTCCCAAATTTCAGCCACGAACTTTCTCCTCTTCGGCTTAGTTATCTCCGATTCCCTCTGCTCTGTAACTTTGGTTGAGGAGGAAAGATAAAAGGAAAAGAATTTTGAGGTGTTACGGAGAGTAAGATAATAGGTTATTTTCTATTGATCTGACTATTGGTTGGGATAATGGTAGCTATGATCACCGTTAATATTACTTAGTACATCCTATTAGATGTATGTGGAAATAACAAAATTAAAAGTTAAAAAACAGAAGGGCATGGGCTGGACTGGTGGGGTTAAACCATCTGATTCTGATTTAAAAATATTAATAAATAAAATATGACCTAGACATTTTGATGGAGCAAAATAAAATTGATTCAAATAAAAAAATATTAATTGTATCTTAGAAAAAATATGTATTGAAATAAATTTAAATTGCATTGAATTTTATGGATTATTAGGAAAAATAAGTGAGTAAGTGATGTTCGGGGAAAATCGAGTTACAATGATTATGCATTAGTGATTTTCGATTTATGCAAAATTGTGAATAGTTGGATCAAATTTGTTGAGAATTGGTCATAGCAAGTACGGTCGAGTAATCTTCTTGGAAGATTGTGGACAATTTGATTGAAGTATTATGGAAATACATATGGATAAGCTGGCCATAACGAGTATATTCAATCATAACGACTATTATCTAGTGATTTTTGATTGAATTATGCAAAGTTAAGCCCAGTTGGGTTGAATTTGTTGATAATTTGTCATAGCAAGTACGGTCAAGTAGTCTTATGGGAATATTGGGGACAATTTGATTGAAGTATTATGGAGATACATATGGATAAACCGGTCATAACGAGTATATTGAGTCATAATGACTATGATCTAGTGATTTTCGATTTATGCAAAATTGTAAATAGTTGGATTAAATTTGTTGAGAATTGGTCATAGCAAGTACGGTTGAGTAATCTTCTTGGAAGATTGTGGATAATTTGATTGAAGTATTTGAAAATACATGGATATGTACCAGCCATAACGAGTATATTCAGTCATAGCGACTATGATCTAGTGATTTTCGATTGAATTATGCAGAGTTAAGCCCAGTTGGGTTGAATTTGTTGATAATTTCTCATAGCAAGTACGGTCGAGTAGTCTGATGGGAATATTCAAACAATTTGATTGAAGTATTTTGGAGATACATATGGATAAACCGGCCATAACGAGTATATTGAGTCATAATGACTATGATCTAGTGATTTTCGATTTATGCAAAATTGTGAATAGTTGGTTCAAATTTGTTGAGAATTGGTCATAGCAAGTACGGTCGAGTAATCTTCTTGGAAGATTATGGACAATTTGATTGAAGTATTTTGAAATTCATGGATACAAACCAGTCGTAACGAGTATACTCAGTCATATCGACTATGATCTAGTGATTTTCGATTAAATTAAGCAAAGTTAAGCACAGTTGGGTTGAATTTGTTGATAATTGGTCATAACAAGTATGGTCGAGTAGTCTTATGGGAATAATGGGGACAGTTTCATCGAAGTATTATGGAAATACATATGGATAAACCGGCCATAAGGAGTATATTGAGTCATAATGACTATGATTTAGTTATTTTCGGTTTATGCAAAATTGTGAATAATTGGATCAAATTTGTTGAGAATTGGTCATAGCAAGTATGGTCGAGTAATCTTCTTGGAAGATTTTGGACAATTTGATTGAGGTATTTGGAAAATCATGGATACAAACCAGCCGTAACGAGTATATTCAGTCATAGAGACTATGATCTAGTGATTTTCGATTGAATTATGAAGAGTTAAGCCCAGTTGGGTTGAATTTGTTGATAATTTCTCATAGCAAGTATGGTCGAGTAGTCTTATGGGAATATTGGGACAATTTGATTGAAGTATCCTGGAGATACATATGGATAAACCGGCCATAACGAGTATATTGAGTCATAATGACTATGATCTAGTTATTTTCGATTTATGCAAAATTATGAATAGTTGGATCAAATTTGTTGAGAATTGGTCATAGCAAGTACGGTCGAGTAATCTTCTTGGAAGATTGTGGACAATTTGATTGAAGTATTTTGAAATTCATGGATACAAACCAGCCGTAACGAATATACTCAGTCATATCGACTATGATCTAGTGATTTTCGATTGAATTAAGCAAAGTTAAGCACAATTGAGTTAAATTTGTTGATAATTGGTCATAGCAAGTATGGTCGAGTAGTCTTATGGGAATACTGGGGACAGTTTGATCGAAGTATTATGGAGATACATATGGATAAACCGGCCATAAGGAGTATGTTGAGTCATAATGACTATGATTTAGTGATTTTCGGTTTATGCAAAATTGTGAATAGTTGGATCAAGTTTTTTTAGAATTGGTCATAGCAAGTACGGTTGAATAATCTTCTTGGAAGATTGTGGACAATTTGATTGAAGTATTTGGAAATACATGGATATATACCAGCCATAACGAGTATATTCAGTCATACCGACTACGATCTAGTGATTTTCAATTGAAGTGTCGAGTCTTGATTATGTAACTAAATTTCTGATGCAAATCATCTCAATTCGAAAGGATAAAGACTCGACTTCAATTGAAAAAATTTGTCCACAATTTTCCCAAAAGATCACTCGACGATACTCGCTATAAATGATATCATCTAAGTCAATCCAGTTGTGAGTTTTACACAATTTAATAAATATCACTAGATCTTTGTTACTATGGGTGATTATACTCACTATGCGTGTATAATTTCCATTTAATTCAATCAAAATATCCACAATTATACTCGCTATGACTGATATCATCTAAGTAAATTCATTACTCGACCATACTCTCTATTACCGAGTATCATCTAATTCAATTCAATTGTGCTCAATTTTGCATAATTCAACCGAAATCTTTAGCTTAATAACATTATGTATAGATAAATATAAAAAATTAAATAAAAAATTAATATATGTATAAAAATTATATTTATTTATTTTTTAAAATCATATATGTATATACATCTAATTTTTCGTTATTGACAAAAAAAAATCATAAAAATCAATGCTTATACAACAGGAGGGTTTGTTGTTTCACCCAGCGGCCAGGATACATAGGAAATTCTAACTATTGGCTGAGATCTGCCCTCCCCTCATAGAATAACGTACTAGATTGGTTAATGTAGAAATTAACATTTAATCCCAAAGTTGTTGGGCTTTGGACACTCTAGTCCTCTCCTCTCAATCCTAGTACTAGGAGGTCCAAATTTACACAATTCAGAACGAGTTGGTCCTTTGGTGAACGATTTAGTCCAAAATGAACTTTTTTTTTGTGACAAAAGTACCGATCAACATTTCTTCTTCATCGTCGGTTTTGATTTCTTGGTTTCATTTGTCGAAACTCGACATAGCTCTCCATCTACTCCGGTTAAAGACGGCATCATCAGATTTTGACAAAATTTCAGCACAGATTCAATTCATGATCAGGTTTACATCATTTTAGGCGTCTCTCCCTTTCCTATTTCTCTCAACACCGAAGAATCTATGGAAGAAGATCTCAAATTAAACAAACAGATCTGGTAAATTTCATCTAAAACTTAAACAAAATTCATTAAATTTTACACCAGCAGTTTTAATATTTCTTCGCAATCTTATTAAAATTTCTTTATGATGCTTTAGGTATTCAGTTTATTTTGATTAGTTACCAAATGTTATTCTTTTCTTATATCTAAGGGTTCTTTTTAATTAAACAAAGTTTTGGTCGAGGAGAATACGAGTTGGAACTGTAAATTTTGGTTTCATGGCGATTGTTTTTGAGCAGTACGTCTACTGGTATCTGCAATCACTGGTAGTTGCATCCATCTGATTCCTTTAATTTCTGTAAATTTTGATCTCATCTGTGATTTTAGTTTTGGGAGGGATTTAGTTTTTTGTTGTTTTTTTGTTGATTAGGTATAGATTTTATATTAAACGATGGATTATGGTGAAAACATATGAGCTTTTTTGAGTATTGTTGAATGTCTATCCCATTTTAAAAATAGAGAGAGAACAGGATTGTAGGGATTTAGAGAAACTTTGGAAATCATTGTGGTATTTTGTTTGTGTTTGTTTGGCTTGATTAATTGTAGCTGAATATTTATTATAAACTTGTTTTGTTTATGTTATGCATTTTGTTGGTATTGCTGAAAAGTTAGCTAAGCATATCCCGGTACCATAAGAGACGAACCTAATCAATTACTGACTACCAAAGTTAGTTGTTTATTAGTTGTCAGCACCACCATATATGGATTCCACGTCTTAGTATGGGAAGCAAAGAAATGCTTTTGCTTATTTTGTAAAGTGAACTCCATTAGGAGTTAGGTGGATGATGTGGTGATTTTACAACCAGATTTCCTTTGTGGGTTGTGTTAAGTATCAGGCATGGGTCATTTGTTTGTTGTTCTTTTAGCTATGTTACTCGTTGTGAGAATGTTGTGATAAGTGATAAGGAAATCTCTAGGAATTAAAATGTTTATTATTAGGCATTTTGTGAAGCTTGAATTAATTCGGGTGTTCTCTTAGAGAGAAATCAACGTTGCTCGCTTGTTTAGAGCATGTTAAGCTAGCCAAACGGGTACTACTATTCCCTTGGAATCTTCTGGTTGCTTAAAATTATTAGGATCATACTGTTTAAGAGAAGTTTCACAGGCAAATACAGTGATGACATTTTAGTTAATCATCATTTTCATGAGCTCGTGTAAAACGTGGTATAGCGACGTTTGTGATGTATAAATTTATAGTATAAATCAGCAAAAAGAAATGCTACAATACCATTAGGACAAAACTAGGCTTCCAAATTAACAAGAAGCTCAATGCTCTCTGTTGCCAGTTGCAATTAATCACTTTCAAACTTCATTAGGGAGTTCTTGGTGACTGCTAGGTGGTTCATTAACTGGCTGATTCGGCTTCTCTAAATGTCTTTATTCCAGAGTTCTATTCTAGTTTGTATCTGTGATGTCATATTATATTTCTGTTAAGCTTGATACCACCCGTCTTGTTTGCTCTTCTAGATCGAAAACATACCGTATCTAAGCATTAGGCATTGAGGAGAATGAATTTGTTTTGACAGGCTACAAGAGACTGTTGTAAGAACTGTTAGAAGTTTCTGAGGGATGCAGTTCTTTGGAGGATCTGCGGTCAGTCCATCACCTCCCATACCCAGTGGTGATGGGAACCGTGCTCACATGATGTACATGTTTAATAGGAATGGTGTGTGTTTGCTGTATAAAGAGTGGAATAGACCTCTCAGAACCCTTAGTTCCCAACAGGTTCTTATCAATTGTAAAAGGTTGGTTCGAAAATATATGTTTGTAGTGATAATTACACTTCATTTATTCTCATGAAAAATAATGTAGTACCTCAGGAGTATAGCAGTCACCATAATTATTAAAATAGTTTCTCCCAATACCTATTTAGTGTTATATGCACAAAAAGTTATCCGGTGGTGCTTAGCAGTTTTTGACGTTAGATCGAGAAGGGTTTTAAAATATTTAGTTTTCTTTGAATTTCAAGATCGTAGATGCAATAATACAAGTGTACATAATTGTACACATGCTGATTATCAATGTGTACATAGTTGTACACCTATTGATTTTAATGTCTACATAATTGTACACATGCTGATTATTAACGGTATAGAATTGTATTACCCTGATGTAACTTTGACGTCAACTTTTTTTTTCCTAACGGATGCATTGACGGTATAGAATTGTAATGCATAAACCATTACCCCTGACATGTTATCCATTTTGAAGTCTAAGAAATTAGGGAAAGCACCGATGTGTACATAGTTGTATACACATGTTAGTTAAAATACTGAGGCGAATTAAATCTACAAGTATTTTCCATTTGCCATTGTTCTAGTATCAAATGTTTGAACCGAAGTTGCAAAGAAAGTTTTTAGAATTGCTTTTGGTAGCAATAAGACCGGTGACCATGTGTTTGGCTCATCTGAAATGATGAAGAATATTTTGTCTGAATTGCTTAGCTCATCATAAATGCACATTTTATCAGGTGTGTCTAAAATTAAACTAGTTACATTGTTGAGTTGCATTAAATATCGGTGTTTCCAATCTTTAATGGTGTAAACTTTTTTCTTCTTATTTGGTTTTTGATTCTACCACGTCTTTTTGCTCATTTGAATGTCTTTTTCTTGGTACAGTCTAGAACATGGCTCTAGACTTTATGGCCTCGTTATTGCTGCCAAATGTTCTTTATGACCTGTACATAGTTCATGTCTGGTGGTAATAGGAGAAAACTCACCATCATTACTCAATTAAAAAAATATATGTAAGTCAAGGAAGAGAACAGTGGTGAGTACTAGTAGTATGTATACTTGTACTTATGTGGACAACATGTGTACATACCTGTACACGTTGATTGTTAATATGTACATACTTGTACACCATTGTAGTTGTGTACATAGT
>JAJJMB010010308.1:3868638-3924436 GCA_023531105.1 Papaver atlanticum | reverse complement strand
TCTAAAAATTATTCTTCACAAGTCCGAGAGAAACGAAACTCTTTTTATCACTATCTACAAAGAACATCAAGCCTTTGTCAACAGCTCATCTATATCTTGTAGCAAAGATTGATTAAAGTGGTTACCAAACAGATTCTTCCTTTGCTGTTTGGAATACGATCCAAAGGAATTTTTATTCGCATGCGTGACTCTAGAAGTCGAAGACGCATGGATACTGAGGGAACTAAGAATCTAGGGGTAGTCTGCTTGGTCTCAACTATACGAAGTTGGTTTAGATTTTGTATAAAGGCTTAATTCTAAGAGTACTCAAAATTGGACTAGGTCCCGGGGTTTTTCTGCATGTGCGTTGTTCAATCAATTAGAGAATCCAACCTTTGGTTGTTGATTATATAGATTGACCCTTGAACATTGGTCTTTGGTACCGTTCAAATTTTTTCACATAATAATCAGGCTCATGGATTCTATCTGTTTGATTTGCTGATTACATTGTGAAACAGAGATACAAACTCTTGGATATATTTCCATTGATTGAGACTAACTGTCTAGTTGATTCTCTTAAAATTTTATTGGAGTTTGTCCATACAGATTGCTAAGCGAAATATTTGGTGTGGTTATTAGACCCCTGCTTTTTCAATATGCTTCTACCATTTCACAAGAGTATCTTCATAGAGAAGTTCAGTTGTTAGACACCCATCCCATGGTTGATGTGGTTTACCTAGGTGATGATGCCAAGATTGACTTTGTTTTCCCACTAACAATTTTTATTCCAAATGTGGGAACGTATGAGTTTCAAATGTATCAGCTATTCAGTTTTAAGACTAAGCCTAAGTACTTTAGGAGATTATAATCGACACATTTTCTGAAGAATGACCATTACTTTCATTGTGGTCAACTGTGTAAGTCAAATCTGATTGACTTTGAGGATCCCCAATTATTCAGGTTATTATTCTGTGCTTCAAAGTTGTTAGTTGAGTTTTTCCAGACTCTACAACCTGAATCGGATCTTTCCACTGAGGAAATCCAGCGCAAAGAGGTTTACCTAAACCCATTTATAGAGCCTGAACCTGAACCACAGCTAGATGTAGTGGTCTTTAACAAAATACCGGATAAGGTTGTGCTCGGTTTGTTCATTCATTAGGAAAATTGTTGTTTCCTTTTACTTGTGTCAGCTTTATTTGGTTTTGACGATCCACAGTTGTTCCGGCTATTGATATATGATTCTATGAGGTGACTAATCCTTTCTTAGTCTGGCTGAAGATGTTAAACTTAACACTTCTTGGGAGGTAACCCATGCTCATACAACATGGTAATATTTTTCCTTAACTCTTTTGCTTCAAGTGGTAACAACTTCTCCTTGTTCGTGCTTTTAATTTCATTTTTAGAACATTAAGGACAATGTTAGACTTAAGTTTGGGGGTATGGGAGAAACTTTTTAGTTGCATTATTTAAAACTCCAGATCCTAGAAATTTATGCTTATTAAGGATGGCACTAACCAATCTAAGTGGATGGAAGCATTTTGTTTGTAGGAGTTGTGGTACCAATCTGAGTGGATGGAAACATCTAAATAGAGTCTATTCATAAAAGCATAGAGCTCAGGTGTTAAAAATAACATGATAGTTTCACCGTATCTCAGAATCATCTTATTACTTCTGTTTTTATTTTTTGCAAAATTTTTATATTGATGTCTGCTGGGTTGAAATAGGGTGATTGAGTTACTAATTAAAAAAAAAGATGAAAAAAAAGTTGAAAAAAAAAGAAAAAGAAAATAAATTGAGACCAGACCAATCGAAATAAATTGTTCAATAAAATAGACCGATGGTTCCCTTGTATATGTCAGACGAGTTGATCTAGAATTAGGATTGTCAACCACTGGTTCCCTTGTATATGCCAGCTGCGTTGATATTAGTCCAGACCAGTATCTCAATCCATTAGGTCATAGGATTCATCTTGGCATTGACGTCAATTCGCAACCATCTATTTCTATTTCCATCTTCTTAATCTATTCATGTGATTTGTTTGATTCCGGATATTGATGTCTAAAGTGCGACTATCTGAGTAGAGCTCTGTCACTTATATATGAATTTTAGTATGTGAGTGCAAACTCGTGCACATCAATTGGAATTTCGTATCAGGGTACTTCTTCCTGTAATCAATGAGAGTATGCCAACCAAGGAGATTTTGGTGCTTTTCCAAGGTTCTGCATAGAAATACAGGGTTTGGAGTAAAGGTTTTGTGGGTATATGTCTAGTAAACCCTCCTGAGACTATAACTCGGCCACTAGGGACACCTAGGGGTTTAAAGGCTTGTTGCACTCGCTATGTCTAATCGCGATGCCTGCGACAGTGAGTTAGGATTTTATTTTGTATATTTAGTTTTGCTCGAGGACTAGCAAATAATAAGTTTGGGGGTATTTGACAGACGCATTTATGTGTCTATTTTGATCTCAATTGTATGCATTCTTAGTGCTCGATTTTATATTTATTATGGCCTTTTGTGTCTTTGTAGGTGTTTTTGGAAAAATACACTTGTGCGGAGAAATTAGCTCGAAAAGTGGAATTTGCACCCCCCGGGAGAAAATTACTATTGGCAGCCAGAAAATGTACTATAGGCACCCCGGAAATATGTTGGAGGCATCCCGGAGAAGCGTTGAAGGCACCCGGGAGTTTTTCTATGTACACCCCACACATTACTAAGGGACACCCACTGCTAAGGGGCACCCATTGCTATTCGCACCCCTACTCTGGTTAGGGGGCGTACCTTTCTTCTTCGCTAATGGACGAACTTTGGCGGGAAAGACTGAATTCAAAAATCCAGTTGCAACATGATTTGCAGACGATACTACTTGGAGATTTAATTGGGTTTGCTGGTAGAATTGGATTAGGATAACCCTGTTTTGGTCAAACAGGATTGGTAGTGGTCCCGGATTCGAGAAATAAGGAAGATAAACGGTTTTTAAACAAAACAGGGGAAGATAAAAACTCGATTTTTTGTTGAATGACTTGGGTGAGTTTTGGCCGGATTCTTCGCCTCTTGTGGATATGGATGGAGTCGGTAGTCTGAAACAAGGCTGGAAATCAATCCAGAAGCGAGAAAGTAGCCGTATATCTTCGGTTTTATGGAAACAAAGGGGAAGAAATATTGTCGGGATTTTTAGAATTTTCGAGAAGTATTGGAGAGGATTTTACGTTAGGATTGAGTGTATTTGGTCCTGATTTAGTCTTGAAGGAGTACAAGGAGCTTGGAAGACTCAGAAGACGTGCAGAGAAAGAAAAAAAAGATAATTTTATAACTTGCCGTAAAAAGAATAATCAAGATATTCTCGAGAGATTTGGGGTCTGCTGGATATATAAGGGTATGTTCGAGTTAAAAACATTATCACGTAACCTTAGGAGAAGTTTAGAAGAGAACAGAGAGCTGAAATCACGAGTTGAAGAATTATTCCTGCTGCTGCAATATCAAGAACACGAAGAACATTAGACGCACAAAATCTGTCGTAGAAACTATCGTTATTCAAAAGCAGAGATTATGTATCGTTTATCAATAGTGGTAGCATTAGGTCATTAGCCACTGTTTCTTCTTTGTAACAGAGATTATGCATCACTTTCTTATTGTTGCAAATCGGCTGTGTTATTACTTTTCCACCTCCTTGTACACTTTTGAGCTATAAACATATATTTTGAGAACATGATTTATATGAGGAGCTAAACCCCTTTGCTGAGGCGACAGAGGAAGCTATTTTTCCAACAAAAAGTGGTATTACTATTTTATCTATTTATCGCAATTATTTTATGATTATTTGTCTTGACTGAAAATTGTTTGAATGATTTTTGTTAAGCAATTGTTATTTATTTTGATAGAGCATGCTTGGCCATAGGTTTTTGATGTTCTACACTTTAGATTTACAGTTGTTATTCCGAAAATCTACTTGTTGCAATATTTTAGAATCAAATTAAACACAAAAATTGCATAAATTTAAATATTGGATTTAATCACTTTGAAATTGGGAAATAGTGGAATCTTGGTCTCAGTGTTCTTTTTATATTGATAACATCTTTGTTTGAGTTTGTTATAATTTTTAACGAGTTTTCTATATGAGTTTTAGAATTTAAGTCTAAAGTTATCATTCACAAGTTGAGGAATCGAATCGTTTTTACCACTATCTAAAAATCACATCAACGGGTCATTACAAAATGGTATCAGAGCTGACGACAGGTCACCTGCCGAGGGTGAGAATATAGCCTGGACGGGGGTTGGTCCAGGTACTTGTCTCATGAGAGGCAGGGAACGTCGAAGATCTGGGCTTGAGTATATTCTGGAGCCGAGGACGGCTCCAATTTAAGGTGGTGGTATTGTAATACCCCGACATTCGGCAGTGGTTGGCCAAATGGAATATAAGTAATGGTTTGTCATCTCCTAACACCGAGGCCTGATGGGTTGAATTGATTGAGATGTGAGAAAAAACTTTTCAGTTAAGCGTGCTCGGCCGGGAGTAGTCACATGATGGGTGACCTCTCGGGAAGCTCGACCGGGAGTAGTCACAGCATGGGTAACCTCTCGGGAAACTCCTGCTGGATATCCGCAGTAGTGCCGCTAAAAATCCCACACTGCTGGATATCCGCAGTGGGTAAGTGGGAACAATATCTGTGTTAGTTGGGATACAACTAGGGACGGGTCATTTGTGCTAGGATGGGAGAGTATGCTAGGCCGTTGAGCTAGATACTGGTCTCATAAGAGGCAAGGAACGTCTACATTATACCGAAGCCTTTTCAGCACCATTGGATCCAGAGTTGGCAGAAAACCCTGCAGTTAAGCGTGCTCGGGCGGGAGTAATCCAGGGATGGGTGGCCATCCGGGAAGTTACTGCTGGACTATCACAGAGATTCCCTTTGAAAACCCTACATTGTTGGATAACCGTAGTGGCTAAGTGGGGACAGTATCGGTGGAGGGACAGGTCATTACACCCTTCATTTATGTATTGATTTATACGAAGATGCTTATTTCCCAACTAAGCGTGAACTACGTTGGCTTGATCCCACTCGGGTACGTAGGCAGTCACTTTGGTGATGCAGCCCCTCTGACTTAAAAGTTTTTTACTTTGTTTTTGTGTTTTTTTATTTTTGAAAATAGGGGGAGAATGTTTGATATTTTCATAAATGTTAGCCGAATTTTGAAAACCTATTTCGGTTTCCAGAAATTTCTATCTGCACGACTATTCCCATAGGGTTTCTTCCCAAGAGATACCATTAATGGATGCCCGTTGAAAGCGTCTGTTGGAGATGAAAAGACATCTCCAAAAGGCATGAATTCCTCTTTAAATAGAGAAGGATTTCTCCCATTTCAATCATCAAAAATCTCTTTCTCTCTAAGCATCTTCAGAATCAATTATTGTGTGTTCTTGGTTGGGTCAATGGAGTACAACCTTTGAATTCAATAACGTTGTTAGAGCTTCATTGTATCTTGAAAACAATATTTCGTTGACCGATTGTACTCGTCAATTATTTGATAAAGGTTGAAATAATTGCTGAAAAGAATCGCAAGGCCTTGAAGCTCTAGTTGTTAGAGAACTTCTCGGTCGAACTCGCAAACATTGCTATCTCAAGCTTGTTGTCAAGTTTAGTTTCCAAAAGTATAAGTCTTGATTTATAGCTAAGTCTTGGATTAGGATAGAAAGTGTAGTTGAACATTAGACTTCACGGCGTTCATCGATTGAAGACGAAGAACTACTAAGGGGAGCTTGTGGAACTTCATCAACAGAAGGTATGTGGGGACTTGAACTCATCTATCACTCAAAAGTCTATATACTCTATCTCCTATTTGAGACAAAAGTCGTATAGCTATATAGACTTCAATTATACACATTTGATATATTTCGAGCTGAGTTTAACTTGCTTACATATTTCTCGAAATATGTGTTGGTAAGCTTTCACTTTAACCAAGTTCATCTTATATTCTTGACGAAAGTCAAAAGATGATCATGTGAAAATTACCTGGTAACATCTTACATGATTTGTGTGAGACAGTCATTTGATGTAGACTCGGAATGTTTCGTATTGATCATTCGATCACTTGAAAATTGCTTTGAAGCTAATAGTTTGTGTGAGACAGCTATTCCCGTCTTCCGAGAATGTTTCAATGGTTGAAATGAGAGTTTAGAACAATTGGATATAAGCACAGTATGCGTACTTGCATATGTGTAATCCAAGTCTGGGAACCATGGTATGCATACCCGTATACGTACTGTTTGGTTTGTCAAGGTCCGGGAACTCAGTACGCATACCGGTACGAGTACTGGCATGAGGTTCAAGTTCCGGGACTTTACTGAGGTTGTGGTATGCGTACCAGTTCGCGTACTGGCGAATCCAAACTCAGTCCAGCCACTAAGGTATGCGTACCGGTTTGCATACTTGAGTGGGTAATGTTCTAAAATCGGTTTGTTCATGAACTAATACATTTATATATTAAGGAATGCAATCTTTTGCAAACCGTGGCTATAATGTTCATGACTTGATTTGAGTGAATCAAAATCGATTTTGCTTCAATTGTGTCTTGTATACTTCTATGAGAATATACAAAATTGAACAACTCTAGAACTAGTTTCATTTGAGTCATTTGAACTAGTTATGGTTAAGATGAATATGGTTGATATGAAAGTGTTCATATGGATAACTTCGGTTAACTATTTTTGAGCCAACAAAGGTGCACACGTTTAGGTACGGTTACTCACATCTAAATGAAGTCATTTTTCATTTGTGTGTAACAAGCTAAGTTCGGTCTAACAGTTTAAAGATATTAGCTTGAGTCTAATCAGGTTTTCATCTAACGGTTAATATTGAATGCTTTGTTACCAAGGTAATATTGATTGCAAACCCTGATTTGAAGACTATATAAAGGAGAACTCTAGCAACTGGGAAATCTAATCCCCACACCTCATGTGTGATACTATTTGCGACTAGAGTCGATTCTCCTTTAACCTTAATTAGGTTTTTCTAAAACCCTGTAGGTTAACGACTTAAAGACTTCATTGGGATTATGAAGCCAAACCCAACTATTATATATGTAGTTGCGTGATATGATCTTGCTGTTTTCTATCGTGATTGAGTACTATCTTCTCTAAGATTGGCTCGAGATTTAATCTCCGATAGGCAAGATAAAAATTAGTCACAAACATATTCGTCTCATCATTTGTGATTCCACAATATCTTGTTTCGCTACCATACGATTAAGATTATTGTGAGGTGATTGATATTTCTAGGCTGTTCTTCGTGAATATAAGACCTGTATATCAATTGGTTCCTGTTCTCCTTGATTTATCAAAAGACGAAACAAAAACTCGTAGGTTTATCTCTGGGAGACAGATTTATCTATTCAATAGACTTTTCTGTGTGAGAAAGATTGGTTTATCAAGTCTTTGGGTCATAGCAGCTCTTAGTTGTGGGTGAGATCAGCTAAGGGAATCAAGTGCGTAGAGTCCTGCTGGGATTCAGAGATGTAAGAAGCGTAATTGTACCTTGATCAGTGTGAGATTGGTTAGAGCTCAACTACATTCCAGTCCGAAGTTAACTTGAAGTAGGCTAGTGTCTGTAGCGGCTTAATACAATGTGGTATTCAAATCTAGACTAGGTCCCGGGATTTTTCTGCATTTGTGGTTTCCCCGTTAACAAAACTTCTGGTGTCTGTGTTATTTCTTTTCCGCATTATATTTGCATATATAATTGAAATATCACAGGTTGTGCGTAAGTTCAATCAATTATGAATCCAACCTTTGGTTGTTGGTTAAATTGATTGACACTTAGATATTGGTTTTTGATACCGTCCAAGTTATTTCTTATATTCAATCGGTCTCGCAAATTCCTATTTGTTTGATTGCGGATTGAATTGAGAAATTGAGATATAACTCTTTGATATACTTTTCTTAAGATTGAGTCTGAATGTCTAGTTGATTCTCTTGAATGTATATTGGAGTTAGTCCATACAGATTGCTAAGCGAAATATTGGGTGTGGTTGTTAGACCCCCGCTTTTTCACCAGTGATACAACATTCTTTTCTGTTCTCTGAATTCATCCTCTGAGTACCCATTTTCCAATATGTAAAAGGTGGTTAACGGTGTAGTTAATGGGGTTTGAGGGTAAAGGTGGCGTTGATGATGGTGGTTGTTCGTTTCCTCGATGAAGATGCTGTTGGTGGAGGAGTTGCTTCTTCTGGTTGGGTGGGGTATGTTTTTGGTGGTGACGATGGTGGTTTGTCTGCGGGTGATAGTGTGGTCGGTGTTGCTGCTTTGTGTGTTGGGTAAGTTACAGTTAGTGCTAACTCTAGTTGATGGTTTGGCGGGTTGTGGCTTAGCTGGTAGTATTAACAGAAAGTTTTGGAGCTACTGGGGTTGCTGGTCCTACTTCCCTGTAGTATAGCAACATATGGTGGCCATGATTTCTCCTTCTGGAACAACAGGTCAGGTTAAGGATTGTGTCGTCGATCGTACATTGGTTCATAAGTTGTGTCGGATTGGGTCGGCGGGTCTGCACCAGTTTGTTCATATGTATTGTTGGTATTGCCATATGTGTGTGCGTCTCATTGGAGTTTTCTTATTTGTCCATAGGTTTTACAGCGTCTCGTTGGTCTTTGTAAAGACAAGTATAACCTGACTATATAGGTAGAGATGTTCGTCTAACTTTGAACTGGTTCGTATTTTTGAACTGTTTATATTTCACATGAATGGTGATGGAATGAATCTTCATGGAATTTTTGATTTCTATAAGGGTGAATGGGAAACATACAACATTGATCATTTTTAATTAGAACATTAAACATTAGATAGTGGGTAAAACAAACATCAAGGTAATTTGTATTACATGAATGAAAAATATGATCTATCCTCTTACATGGTTGAAAAAGCTACGATGACAACTATAAACGAGTTTTTCGAAGGTATTACATACTCTTTTCGGCAGATCTTATGCAAGCATACCGTAATATCTTTAAGGTAATCTGTATTTGTTTTAACTGATTAATTAAGTTGTATAATAGCTGCTTAATTTCATGGAAAATAGAATTAGAATTATTATCTTCCAAATTCCATAATTTTAGCCAAATTTTTAATCTTTCAACGTGATTATGACATACTTTAGTTTCGGATAAAATTATCATCTCAGACGATTAATATAACTACCTATGGACTAACCAGTGGTGGACCTAGAAATTTTTCTCAGTGGGGTTAAAGCAATAACATAATTGCGATCGAAGGCCGCCCGTAATTTTAGGAGTGTTATAAATTTTACCAATACCAGACATATACATTATACACTATCATCAAATAACATGTCTGGTAAATGATCTCAATAATGGTTTTTGCAAAACAAAATTCTATAAATGAGTAAAAGTTAGTTTCCAAAGAAATTGAGGAGTCAATTGATTTTTCAAAGAAGTTAAAGAGGGGTCAACGTTACAAGTCCGCCTCTTGGACTAGTCGTACAACTTCTTAGGGCCAATGAACTCGCTCGAGTCATATTCATATATGAATGAGAGCTCCAGTCACAACCAATTCATTTGGAACAAAGTCATCCCGTGAATCATATAGACTATTCCGGTCAATAGGCTCATTCTAATTTACCCCCCGAGGGATTATGTAAAATTAATCAACCAATTAATTGGTCTTACCACTTGCCTTTCTGATCCAGTTGTAAGCATGGAGTGGACCCAAAACTCAGGGAGGTATTAAAGTGGTTTGTACGGGAGATGACGGCACGATTTAAATAAAAGAAAAAAAACTATGTTATATGTAGTAATTATGTTAAGAATATCTAAGGTGAATTTCGTTTATTATTGGGATGTCTTTGTGTCTAGCCCTACAAATAGAGGCTCTAATGTTTGTCTTTGATACACATCTAATGAGAACTCTTTCTTCTTTCTCCCTTTACTTTGTGTCTTTTTCTCCTCTTTCTCTATATTACAATAAGTTATCATGCACGTTCGCTCTACCAATGGAAACATATAAGATATAAGATGGTGTTGTGAAAAAATTTCCACTACCAATAGTTTTGCACGTGATCTAGAAGATCATAAGCTACATCTTTCTTCAAGGGAAAATTGGGATGCCGAAAACAGTCGCCTCTTTCTTTTATGTTTTTTTTCTCGGTCTTTAAATTAAATTGAATTATTTTTGTATATATAAACCATCCACTAACTTTCTCTCCTGTTTTGTATTTTATGCCAGGAACTCACATCGCTTGGATGGACTTTGTAAATGCATATACGAAGTTATATATCTTTTTCATCCAAGCTATATATTCGAGATCTTTGTACAGGGTAATTTTAAGTATATTTGTTTACATATGCTATATATGTATATTAATATATCATGTGATAATTATTATTTTTTCATTATATTTGTGTTGTGGGTAATCGATTTTGCAATAAATTGATTAGCCTTTCTTCACTTATTATTTCATGGAGAAAGAAAAATAAAATCTATTGAAAGATGGTTTATAGTTTCTATTCCTCTAATGAAACTATAATCACTAAAAATTGGTTATGGTTCGGACTTGATCACCTTTACGATAATGAATCACATGCATGGTTGAAAAACATACGGCCAATTAATTTGGTATCTTTGTCTGTTGGACAATGATCATGTGATTGATATCTACAGTTTATAGATTTCTTAATTACAAGATTCTATAATCATCCAATATAGTTTTATCTAAATAATAAACCATTGGTTTCTATTCTTTCAAAAAAAAAAAAACCATTCATCAACCACAAAGAGTGGATTTTTGTTGGGATATATATTTAAAAATATAGTTTTGTAATATTATACCAAACTTAGAGAGATAGTGTGGTGGTATCATTTTGGGCTCCCACACTATAGACTTGGGTTCAAGTCTCACCCCATGCATTTGACTAGATATATGTATATGTATTTGAAAAATCCGGGAGAGCGGGGCCTTGGGGTCTTGGGAGGTCTGCTGATCCAGAAACTTAATTTTTTGATGTTTTAACTATTGATTTTCAAAACTGTTTTTGAACTTAATATTCCCTAATTAATTCTATTAATTTTGGTAATTATATTGTTGCCGTTTTATGACTGTTATTGCAAAATTTATTTTCATTAAAACCGTATTGATTGTTTTTTAGTTATAAAAGAAAAGTTTCTGGAGAAGATGAAGATACAACATTTTCATCTATTTGTGTTCTGAGCAAGTGTTAGAAAGAGTAAGAGTTGGTTCGATTTCTCAAGGTGCAGAGAAATCGAACAAGAGAGTTATCAGCTGTTTTATCCCATAGGGTTTTCGACAAGAATTGACTGTCAGCACAATCAAGAGGCAGAGTCGCGAAACACCTTTAAGATAGCGACTTAGTCCGCGACTCAGCTGTTTGAGATTCATTATTGTGTAATCTGTTGTTGTTTTTGTGCATTGTTTCCAACAATTTTTTCTCTTCAAAGAATAATGATAATGATTTCTTTATTTTTCTTAAAAAGAAACGTATAAGCCAACTAGATTTGGTTTTCCCTATCGATCTTAGAGGGAAAAAAGTATTATTATTATGGTTTAAACCAATTGCAAATGCCAGTGAATGAAAAAAAAATTGTCGCATTCTTGAGGGATAGAGCAATTTTAATTTTTCTTCTTGCTATGATCACCGAAATTTTGGACCATTCAACTTATAGTTGGAATACGGTTGGACAAAAAAAAGATCAAAGGGTGCGCACCCGGCTTCTTAACTATATAATTAGTCCATGTAGTGACTAAATTGATCTTGAATTTAATTTCTTTTGAAAAAGAAAGTGTCCTCAATCTCATGTCGTTAAGATCATGGAATTATTTGGAGATTTATTGGCATATTTTATATGTTTTTGGTTGTAACCAATAAAATCCATGCTTTGTTCAATTTGTATTTCAAATGGATTATATTTTTAGGATAATCTTTAATGATTTTTGGTGTCAGTACCTACTGTCCAACCTGGTATTGTTAAAATCTTGAAATTATTATAAGTATATATCCTCGAATTAATCGGATAATACTTTACGAAACTTGATTTCGTATATGAGATGCAAATATTTCCGCCATAATCAGGGGAGACTATATATACTATCAAAAACTTGTGTTAATTAACTTTAAAAGTTATATCAATTTCGCCCCCATTGAATCAAATCGATAAATGCTGTCATTAAATAATATGCGTGAAAATGTCTCATTTAGCTTTTCCATAAGCTTATGCCATTTGAAAATGCAAATCCAATCACTTCTAGCAAGCATGTAACATTTTAGTACAGGATACAGATAGTGCTCTAATAGAGTCTACCATAATATGATCCATTCTCAAAATTAATATCTCCTCATTTAAAGAGGAGGAGATTATAACGCTCATGGGCGCTGGTACCAGTAATTCACCGATTTTTTTCCAACATATGCATATATTTGAGAATTATGTGGGATCGTAGATTGTCGATTATTCATTTACAGTAGCTACTGAAATAATAAATGATGGTGGTTATGAACCCGGCCTCTGCAGAGGAATATTGACAAATGTGATTGGTTGGCATATAATCCAAATTAGGTTGGATTAATTTCTCGATTGACGCAATTTTGGATCCAAGACTTAACACCTTAAAATTTCCAAGTCGGTTATTTACATGCTAGTATTGTCATAATGCGTTCTACGAGAAATATTATCGTTTTACAACGATTTAAGGGTTTTATTTTTTACTCAAATCATAGGATTGATTCAGTAACATTCGGTTCTCCCTGAACAATGCATTTGGCGTGGTAGTCCTTGAATGACTTATATTGCATTTGGAGAATATGTTCTAATTTGTAATCCTTGTAGGATTCAAATTATATCCAGGTAGCCACCTGACTCGATTATACCAGGTTTACAATCCTTTAAGTGTTTTCTCAAAAGTTTTGCAAAGTACCAAAATCCGGATTGGTTAATGCTATCAATTTTATTGGTCTTTTGAAAGTCCTTAAAAACACCAAAATCCACGATGTAATAACATAGATTCTATTTTGTTTCTTTCTTCCTTTCTTAAATCCGCAGTTAGAATTATGCTAGCATAAACTCGTCTTTAAGATATATTAGAATTATTATTTTGATGCTTATTTTTTGAAAAACTCATATAGTTGGGTTAGCATCGATAAATACGTCAAAAGTTGTACTCTTTTCCCTTCGTTTCAGGTTTTGTCCCATGTGGTTTTCCTGACAAGGTTTTAACGAGGCAACATCTTTGACATTTAATTTTATCAAAATGTTGATATTTGTGCTCTTTTTCCTTTTTCCATTTTTTTCCCCATTGGGCTTTAATGGTAAGGTTTTAGTGAGGCAAAATAATTCAACATGGTGGTCATCCAAGGGGGAGTTGTATCAATTTCGATTATTTGGTGGATTCCCACCATTAACTAGGTCATTTTGTTAGACCACATCAACATAACCATCTCCTATGAATTTGGATATTATTCTGATCCATACAAGGTATGATCACAAATTTTGTTCACCTATAAACTGTAATTACATATTGGCGCCTTGTTGAAGAAACTACATCAACAACTTCTGCAAATCATCTCGGGAAGCTAGCAATCCAAGAAGCAAGTCCTCAATGTATTTGAAGAAGCATGAAGACTCGAGAAGACTAACACAAACGAAGACTTCATCAACTAGAAGATTCTCACGAACGCATTGTTATCTTCAGCATTCAAGAAATTCGTTCACCCTAATTGGGAAGCCTCGTCTGAAATATTTGTAAGCCAAGAATTTACTGAAGTACTCATCAGGGGGAGCACCGTCGCATAAGGTGCATTCTGTTGGACTTATTGCGTTGTACTCTTTTTCCTTCATCAAGGTTTTGCCCACTGGGTTTTCCTTGTCAAGGTTTTAACGAGGCAACATTTTTGTGTGTCCAAATCTTTTCTAAGTTTTCTCAATTGTACTCTTTTCCCTTCGATCAGGTTTTGTCCCTTTTGGAATTTCCTGACAAGGTTTTAACGAGGCACTTAGCTTAGACACAATGTCATCAGGGGGAGTGTTATAAACGTGTAATTATGTTAAGAATATCTAGGGTGAATCTCGTTTATTACTGGGATGCCATTGTGTCTAGCCCTATAAATAGAGGCTCTAATGTTTGTCTTTGATACACATCTAATGAGAACTCTTTCTTTTTTCTCCCTTTAGCCTGTGTCTTTTTCTCCTCTTTCTCTATATTACAATAAACTAAAGTTGAACATTTAATAGTAAAAAAATCAGGTTTAAGAATAAAATTAAAATATATTAGATTAACATATAATAAGAAAAACCTAAAATACCAAAAATTATAGTATAAGAAAATAAATAAATAATCAGAAATACGAGGACACGTTCTCTTTAAGCAACTAAATTGAGCTATCCTCGTAGAAATCCTAACATTTAATTTCCGGACAACGTTTCATTCAAACCAAATTGAAGGACAAATGAGTTTGTCCGTATGTAATTGGTAAGTTTCCTATTTTTATTCCAGGTTTACCCCTCAACCATAGTTGGTAATCAAACCATAGTTATCCTTGTTATTTTGGAAAAATGGGTTGGTTTGAGAATCGTAGTTATCCCCTAATTTCTGATTTCAGTATCCCTGTATTCCTCTAGTAAAAACATTTGGGGTTCAATTGGTTGTTGGGGTTTTTGATGGTATCGATATCTCTTCAATTCTGATTTTTTTTCATGCCCCTCTATTTTTCTTGCAAAAACATTTTGGGTTTCAAGCTAAATACTATGATTCAGTGAAAAATTTCAATTACTAACCAATCTGAAAAGGTAAACATTTTCAGGCGATTTTATTCAATAGCAAAGAATCAATTGTTTGTTCGTTTTTTATTTGTTCTCTATCTCTAATTTCAATAGCGATGAATATCAGGTATAATTTTGATCATTTTTCTTCTTATTATTCTTTCACTATTTCTTCGAGACTTCATGAATGAAACGGGCTTTTTTCTTTATTTTTATGCTGCTGATATAGACAATTTTGTTTATTAATTGGGTTTTATTTTCACGTTTGTGAACTAATTCAAGTTTGAGGTTTATTTTACTACAAATGACAATGTTTACATTTTTTAACTGACGTTTGTTGTTTATCGTTCAGAACTCCACCCTCATCTCCATCTCCCTACACCACCAGTTTACTCTTCTTCACCATCACTATCTCCAGTTGTTAACCCACTTAAATCCTCTCCTTCACCATCTACAACACATATGAAAGGTCCACCAATGTCGTCATCGCCTTCACCAGCACCATTTTTAAACCCTCCCAAGGCTATTAATAACAAACCGGACATCATATACTAACAAATGCATCAGAGTGTATTGTCATTCCGTAGTATGATAATGTTCTGATAATTTTAATTTTAAAGAGTAACTAAACTTCCAATTAAAAAAATGTGTGGTATGGATTAAAATAAATTAGGTCGGTTGGTCTGACGGTCGTATGGATTAAAATGGGTAACTGCTTCAAACGGTAGCATAAATTAAACTGGGTACATGAGTCCGATCCGATGGCCGTATATCTTTTTTGCTCCCTCTGTGATTTATTGAGAACCGTGCTCGTCTCATCATAATTTTCATGCAAATGAGAAATAGTCGGGAAAATGCTATCGGATCTTAAAACCTTGGTTTAGTAGTAACATTCGAGCATATGGAAATGGTAATGCCATTTGCAAGCCATAAGAGAAGTTATAGGAATGACAATACAAGAATGATAGGCAGACATACAGATCACATAGGTGAAGTTGATTTGCAGAAACAAAACATATCAAGACATTAACCTCTATGAAATAGCCCAAACTAGCAAAAATAAAATGAAGAACAGATGCAAACACTGCACCAGAGCAAAGTGGAAGTAAAGATCAAAAAAGTAAATCTTCCTGCCAATGACAACACAAGGTTTACAAATCCTTATAAAGAAGTATGAAAGATCCTAAAATCCACCTCAAACAAGAGTTACAGGACATTGAAAAATGAGTACATTTTACCTTGCTTGGGAAGGACGGCTAAAATGAAAAATCTACGGACTTATACAATAGCAACGAAACATATAATATTATAATGTATCTTTACTTCTTACGTACTACAGGGGTTGATGCAGGGGTTATGCACTTATTTTATCAAGAACTTCAATTAGAACCAAGTTAAATCCACATCTCAAAATCCCCAAAATCTGTTGACGATGCTAGATACTACACCAATGCTCCAAATGAAATTAAAGTACCAGTTAGATATTTGCAGGGTACCACCAGTAAGCTCGATTCCATCTCCATTCATGCCTAAGACTTGTATACAGACACCACCTAACCAAGATCATTTCATACCAGTCTCATTCGAGGTAACAGAAAACACCACCACTGATTGCATTTGACGTTGCTCCA
The DNA here is from genome assembly GCA_023531105.1 of Papaver atlanticum. Lineage (NCBI taxonomy): Eukaryota > Viridiplantae > Streptophyta > Magnoliopsida > Ranunculales > Papaveraceae > Papaver > Papaver atlanticum. The sequence continues at coordinate 3,908,052 of JAJJMB010010308.1, read as the reverse complement.
CGCTTATACTTGTGGGACTGGGATTGGAACTGAAAGATTGCTTTGTTGGTGTAAGTATTAGCCGGCAGTACTGGAGGTGTAGCCAGACAAGATGACGGATTAGTGATTTCATAACATTTCTTCATATAATATATAGACATCGATACTGTCGTTTTAGTATGGTACACTTATTTTCAGACGGTCGTATAAAATAAACTAGGTACCACAATAAAACAGTTGTATAAAATAAATTGGGTATGATATTCCATGGTTTTTTAAATTAAATGAGTACGAGATTCAGATGGTCGTATAAAGAGAGTGTAATTAAAACGAACCTACAACAAATCATATTTACTTGGTCAATATTTTGAAGATTCTACATTTATACCTTGAGCTAAGCAAATCATTTGCACATATGACCAAAACAAATGAAGGGCATGTGATGCCAATAATTTTGGGGGTTCTGGTACATCGTTGGTATTTTTACAATGAACACCATGAAGGTATAATTAAATGGTAAAATGGAGATACCGAGAGTATTCATTTTGTTGAGAGACTAGACTACCAATACATTCATACTTATATATGCACATTTACTCAAGCATGTTGCTAATTATACTAAGCTACAATATGTGATACCGCGGTGTGGATATATGATACCTTTGCTTTGGGAAGTGAGAAGCTTACTCCATCAAACTTCCAATATAGGACTCACACATCAATAAATAACGCAAATAGAACAAACATTATCAATAGGAGTTGAACATTTCACATTTTTGACAGCAGTAGGCATTAAACGCGTCCATGAGAAAGAGATTGGAGTATAGTTTAACATATAATATCAACACCCATACAGTTCTACCCAACCTTGGATGAGCTCTCCCGCTGCTATAACAAAAAAAAAAAAAAAAAACTTTACACTAAAAAAGATTCCATCTTATGATATACCTTTTAGTCTTACAGATGATATACCTCACACATTACAATGCCGAGCTTTATGATATTTTTTCAATTAATTTGTTCAAATTCGACGAAATTGAATTCTGGGTTTTGCTCAAAATCATAATGAAATCATGAAACTTAATAAGAATTCCAAGACAGGGGTTTCGATAAATTACCCAAACCCAGTTAATCCAAGAAGAAGAACGAGACGAGCAGTTGAGAATTGATAGGAACCTTATGTCAAATCCTTCCAGTAAAGCTAAAACATATCAGGATAATCACATGATAGAACTACAATACTAAATTTAGATCACCTGGAATCAAATCCCCTTTTATCGCGCTCGAAACTCTGTGCTAGGTTTTAAATCCATAGAATAATGTGTATCAGAAAATTGAGGGAGAAACGATGACCATGCTAACTCTGGTTGAGTTAAGGATGAAGGGACAACAATGTAATTTGAACACGATTCAGGGCCAACTAGGTTTGACGGATTCAATATTGTCCGTCAAAATAGGTTGACTGGAAATTTTGTCCGGATATAAGGGAAAACTGAAATCTTTTGATTTCAGTGAGGATTGCTCAACTAAATTAAGTCATTAAGGATTTGCTATTCAATCAGATTAACGAAGCCACAACATTTGGATCATAAACGTCCTTTTTTCTTAAAAGACAAACAAATATACTAGTAAAAAATGATATCCTAATTAAACAATAAATAAATTTATTACTAGAGGCGCACATCCACCCACAACCATTGGGTATACGCTACGAATGGGTATACTTTCTTTCTAAAGGGTTTAAGAAGCAAAAGTTTTGGGATTTGATTTTGCCTAGTGGTACTTTCTTCTTCTCATCTCCCTCGTTTTAATGTGAAAAGGAGAACATCAAACCATCACCTTTTATAACTTTAGATTTTTTTTAATTAATTTTTAACCATCGTATCCGGGAATACTCTGAAGACGATTCCGCCACAAAAAGATTCCCTTCACAAATTATTGTTCTCAGCCATTACACCACCAGACTTTCATTTTTTATTACCTGTTAGATTTTAAGGGAGCAGTATAAAGAATATTACAGGTACTTAAAGGGTTTTTTTCTTTTTGATGCAAAAATAAATTTGTATTAAGTTGAAAATAGTTCAACATCTGACATAATAAAAGACTTCAAAAACTCAGGAAATTGGTCAAGCCAAAACCAGACACGCACTCTTTACGGGCATACTTAGCTAATTCATCCGCACACTTATTTTCTCTTCTATTTGTGTGAATACAACTCCAATTATCTAAATGTCCTAATAAAGCTTGAGTATCTTCCACAATGCCTCTCGCTTCCCTAGGAACCCTTTGCCAAGAATGGTTGAAACTAGTGGCTGCTAATATGTTTCCAATACTATCTTCTTAAATCTAAGAGAAATAACCCACTCCACGGCGTCCAAGACTGCTACACACTCTAGGAATTCCGAGCCTTGAGCATTGTGAAAATTCCCATATCTTGAAGCTAGGTGGGTACCTGAAGAATTCCTTATTATTAGACCGTATCCACCATTTTTAATATAAGGGCAGTAAGAAGCATCACAATTTATCTTAACAAAATCATCCTTAGGAGGTAACCACTTAGGAATAATAGAGGTGAGGAAGATCTGTTAGTGTCCCTGGTAACACTAGCAGAATTTTTTAGGAAATGGTTAATCTGTAAAGTGAGTTGTTGTATGGAAGTATGTTTACTGCTGAAGACCAGGTCACATCTGCACTTCCATAAGTGCCAGGAAATAACAACCATCTTACTAACCATAGTATCACCAGCTTCGAACCAACTAAGAATCCAGTCCTTTAGACTATGAAACTGTCCTTCATCACATCTGTAGCCAGCCATATTAAACCAGATGGATCTTGTGAAAGGACAATACAAGAGCATTGTAGACTAGTTTCATCTGCGCTTTTGCATCTGTTGCACTTAATATCTTGTTGTCTGAAATTTATATTCATTGTTTCATGTGAAGGAAGAATATCTCTCACACACTTCCAGATGAAGAGCTTAATTCTTGGGATAACATTGATTAACCAAATCTTCTTCCAATGTGAATTCTGAGGATCTTGAGACGTGTTCACTCCTTGATGAAACTTGTGGTTATAGAGAGAATAATAGGCAGACTTCACCGTAAAAATACCATTTTTAGTAAGAATCCAGACGAGCTTATCTTTGCTGCATTTAGGTATTCTCATATTGAGATTAGAGAGGCAGTATTGCTATCAAAGAGGTCATTTATGAGATGAGTCTTCCAGCACTTGTTAACAGGATCAATGAGCTCAAATACACTAGAAACCTCTTGGGAACTAGTAGTTGTAGAAGAAGGGACTGGAACAGCATCCAAACCAGCAACCCACTTATCTTTCTAAATTTGACTTTTTTCACCATTACCTAGAGACCAAATACTATGCCTTTTTATGAATTCAAACTCAGTATTGATGCTCTTCCAACACCATGTAGAGTCTTTTTTCTTTGAGCAATGAAGGGGGGATGAGCTCTTGAAGTATTTAGCTTGCATTGAATTCGACCATACTGTATCTTCAACCATACACAATCTCTAGGCAGTCTTTGCCAAAAGGGCGTGATTAAAACATTGAAGGTCTCTGAAGTTGAGGCCTCCATCTGAGTATGTTCTGCATATACTCTTAAAAGAGGTAAGAAAAACCACTTTTTTGGTGCTTTATTCCACCAAAACCTCAACTGAATAGAGTTCATTTTCTTGATAGTTTCTTCCGGCAGCTTAAAGGAGCTCATCTGATGGGGAGGAATTGTATTTAGGACATGTTTTACCATAACAGATCTGCCTGCCTGAGATTGCAGTTTTCCATTCCATTTTGATAATCTACGAAGCATATTGTCAATGAGATAATTAAAAGAAACTCTCTTTTTCTTACCAAGAAATAATGGAACTCCAAGATACCTTTCATTTTGATCCATTGGTTTTACTTGAAGAAGATTAATAATATCCTCACAAGCTCCCTGACTCAAGTTTTTACTGAAAGATATACTTGACTTCTGATAATTAAGTAATTGCCCTGAAGATGAAGAGAATACCTCTAAAATGTGTTGCAGTTGACAAATATTTTCCAAGTTGGCCTGAACAAAGATTAAACAGTCATCCGCGAACAGTAGACGACTTATTTGTGGTGCTCTCCTTGCTATTTTAATACCCTTGATTGGTTTGGCATGTTCATAAGCTACCATTGCTCGTGAGAAAGCCTCCATAGCTATGATAAACAAGTAAGGTGAGATGGGATCACCCTGAAGAATTCCTCTTGAAGGATGAAAAGAAGTGCAAGGAGCTCCATTAAGAAGAACTGAGATTTCTGTAGTACTTATGCATTGGTGTATTAGTGAGCACCACTGCTCACCTAAACCCATTTTCTTCATAACTGCCATCAGAAAATTCCACTCAAGCCTGTCAAAGGCTTTCGACATATCCAACTTCAATGCAAGATGACTGGTACCCCTTTTCTTTCGCTTCAAGGTATGCATAATCTCATGAGCCAAAGAAATATTATCAGAGATCAAACGACTCGGAACATAAGCTGACTGAAGTGGCGAAATCACCTTGTTTAGTATTGTCTTCAATCTTCTGGCCATTAGCTTTGAGATTATTATATATGACGTGTTACATAGGGAAATTGGCCTATAGTTCGATGGAGAAGATGGAGTTTTAACCTTAGGCACAAGCATGATCCTAGTTTTGTTAATACTCTTACTGATGTAGCCTAAAGAGAAAAAAAATTGAACCATTTGTACAACTTCGCACTTAATTGTCTCCCATTGCGTCTGGTAGAATCCTGGTGGAAAGCCATTAGGACCTGGAGCTTTCCATGGTTCCATACTTTTAAGAGTATCGAAAATTTCTTTTTCTGAAGGGATTTCAACTAGACGATTATTATCTGCTTGTGTGATCACTTCTTGAACATTACTGATTAATTATCAGCTTATAATTGGATTAGTTGTGGAACTAATACTTTGAAAATGCTCAGTCAGTAGAGAAGAAAGGGAATCTCTATCAGAAACCCGTTGACCATCATTATTTTTCAAGGCATCAATTCTATTTCTCGATCTTCTCTTGTTTGCATTAACATGGTGAACTTTTGTGTTACAATCAACCTCCTTAAAAAAAGTATTTCTAGACTTCTATAGCCAGAACTCTTTACGGATATCCTCCCATTTTTCAATTTATGATTCAACTTGAATAATAAAAGAAGAATTATCGGCAGCAAAAGAATTCTGATGGAGAGAGTCCAATTGAGAATGAAGTTTCTTGATGTTTGTATCAATGTTACCAAAGACCTCTTTATTCCATAAAGAAAGCTTTTTCCTTGTAAAAATCAGCTTCTGATTAAGTTTGTAAGCATCGAGCCTTGTACCTCTTTATCCCAAGCTAACTCAATTTGTTCTTTACAAGAAGAATTTTGTAACCAACAAGCAAAAAAATTCCAGTTTCTACTAGAACAAAAGTTGTTAGAATACAAACTTAACATAATAAGGGTATGATCAGAACCATAATGGGTAAGGTGAGATAATTTAGCCTCAGGAAAAGATAAAAAACAATCATCATTAGTTAGAGCTCTATCTAACCTAGATCTTATTTTACCAGTTTCATGTTTATTATTTGACCAGGTAAAGGATTTCCCATTATAGCTCATATCAGTAAGACCAGCATCATAGATATTTTGGATAACATATTGGGACTTAGAACTAGAGGCAGTTTTCCTAAAATCTCTATCCTCTTCAGTGAAAGTGACATTTAAGTCACCTATCAAAACCCAAGGTATATTCACTTCCTGTCCTAACTCTTTAATAAACTCCCATTGAGTTTTTTTCTCAGTTGGTTTACAAGACCCATACACACAAGAGAGAAGCCATTCTGATTTGGAGGGATCATTCTTGACTATGCAATGAAATATATTTTCTGAAGAATGCAAAAGTTCAAAATGGAAACCATCTTTCCAAAGAAGAAGGTGACCTCCAGACGAACCTATGGATTGTTCAAAGGCTAAATTAGGAAAGTTTAGAGATTTTGAAAGTCTTAAAATTTTGTCAGAACAAATCTTGGTTTCTTGTAAAAAGATGATATCAGGATTATGAATTCTATTGAGATTTTTTATGTGATCTTTGGTGTTTTTATCATTAAATCCTTGGCAATTCCAAGCAATAATCTTCATGTTAAAATAAAAAACGTAACTCAAAGGATGGTTCAAGAGCTGAAAAAATAGTTCAGAAAGAATAAGAGGAAATACCTGAGCAGTCTCTCCATGGTCATCATTTATGGGCTCAACTTGCATTGATTCTGGGTTATTATTATCCATCTCGAACGCTGGATTATCGATCATACTAGTAGAAGTAGCAGTCTCAAGTATTTTTGAAGGATTAACATGAATATTATGTGGGTTCATGTTTGGTTCATCATTTAGAACCGAGTTTCTCATCCTCTTGGAATTTCTTGGAGTATCAGTAGACTCGTCTTCTTTAGCAACAATGGTTTCTTCTTCCTCCATTTCTTCCAGCATAGAATTAGATAAACTGCGTTCATCATTTCCTTCATAAACTCCACTTTCTTCTTGAAGAATAGCCTGATATTCAGCAGAGTTCAAGCTGTCCAGATATAAGAGATATGCCCAATTAGCACACTTCTCTTGTTGATGATCATGAACAAAACACCTATCACAGATTTTCTTTGGCCGCAGCTCCCAATGGTAGTGTATCCAGACCTCCTCTCCAGAAATAGTTTTCCACCAGCCTCCCCGATGAAGTGGCTTTTTGAGATCCATGTCAACTCTAGCTTTCACTGTATTACCATATTTTGGTCTACAATTCTCAGGATTTGTACTGATTTTTCTTCCCTTGAAACCAATAGCCTCTTCGACAACTTCTTTATTGAGATGTTCAAGTTTAAGGTACTTGAAATGGACAGTAAAGACCTGATGAGTGAAGTTATAATCTGAGACCTTAGTGCCAGCAACAAACTTCTTCACAGAAAATAAATCTTCATCAATAATCCAAGGACCATTCTCAATGACTTCATCTTGTTCTGCTTCACTATTTAATCTTACCAACATAAGAATGTGACCCATGATACGGATCTGTTTGTTTCTATACCTTCTCCATAAGGAATTGATTTCTTCCTTAATAATTCTTATTTCAATCTTGTCCTTATGCACTAGTTTTCCAAGCAAAGCATATGACCATTCCTCGGCTGCAGCATTGATTGATTGTACCGTACCTACTGTTCTTCGTTCTCTAGGAATCTCCAGAGAAGCATTCCTCAATTGTCTTGATAACTGACTGATTTTGTTTGGACGACTGTTAAAACTAGAAGCCATTGTAAGAATTAAAAATCTCCACCAGTAGAGTGTTTTAGGTATACGGAAAATGATGTGAAGATTGGAATGGTTTCTACGATAAAGAAGAAAGTATAAATACTGCCTTTCTGAGATATTTGAAGATCCAAAATCCTTGATATTATGCTGAAAATCTTTGTATTTTCGTAAGCAGGGAAAGAAATTTTTCCTGCAATGAACGTCTTTTGCATGGGAATTATGTGCATTTATGACCCAGGAATATTTCCAATTAATACTATATTGAGGAGGGTCTTTAAGGAGAATATGATTTGTACTTTTTGAAAAAGCATGGTATTGATAAAAGTGGTAACGTAAAAGTTGACTCATATGCATGGAGCAGACATCACGGACATAATGCTGCCAAATTATAGGAGGCATTGATGAGTTTGGAAATCGCAATTTTTTATATTGAGAAAATCTTCCTGATGAACACGAAAATCTTCGGATTTGGATTCGCGGATTATTCCTATGACATGAGATGTCACTGTACTACTAGTAAGAATCATCACAACAAGGATGATGTGCACCAATGCTTTCCACACCATTGCTTTTGATTCAGAACCAAGCATTCCGAACTCCACAACTGGATTACCCATAAATGACAAAGATGGAGATCTGCACAGAAGAGATCTACCACTTCATAGATAGAGTTAGTAAGATATTTAACAGTAATAAAACTATCATATAAGATACGAAGGATAATTCCACAATATCCAAAAAAATTAGGAGACTGAAAACAAATCTTCATTAGATTTTCTAATAAGATAATAAAGTGGGAAGAAAAATAAAAAAGAATGAAAGATTATCAAAAGAATTAAGAGTTTTCAAACCGATTTGAAAGATGAGTTAAAACATGGGATCCCCGATTCACAGAGCTTTAAAAAAAAAAAAGTTCTAGGGTAGATATAATCTGGATTATCTTACAGGTACTTAGAGCAATGGTTATGGGAGTTGAGAGTCTCTTTCAAAACGAAAGAGTTGATCAAATTAGGTCCTACTATGGGTAGAGGGAAACACCCTTTCACCCCAAACTCAATCAGCTTCTCTTTCATCTGAACGAGTGAGTGAAAGTCTCCCCTAAACGGCACATTGTTTTCCATATGAATAAAAGAGAGTTCAAACGGCACTTTGTTTGCCGTGAAAAAATAAAATGAAAATAGACGGCATAATGTTAGCCGTTTAATTGTTTTTTCAAATGATATAGGAAAAGATGATGATTTTGTTGTTCTTAGATAGCTATTATAGCCGTTTGGTCCATTTTGATTACATGTGGGACCTATATGACCCTACACAGATCGAGTGTTTTATGGAAACGAAAGTTCATTGAATGTTAATCTAAGATCTGGGATTATGGGATTTTCTTTCTTCGGTTCAATAGTTTGGTTTTGTTTTATTTTGCACGGCCAACAGCATGCCGTATAGGCTCTAACAGTCTATCCCACAGTAGCTTTTTCACTCCATCAGATAAACTCTCACTCATTTTGTAAGGGATAAACCAATAAATGCTCTATCCCATAATAGCTCTTGCTCTTAAAGGTAAATAAATTAAAATCGGTATTTATGAAACACAAAATTGGTCAATTAGTGATGCATTGTGGATGCTCCGTATCAATATTGAAGCACAATTTATATTCCATTTTTGAATATAACGAGTATGCCCTTGATGCTAGTATAAATTAGAAGAGATAAGGCTAAAGAAGTGAAGTTATGTTTTAGAATATCTGTGAGGATGAGAGTTATCTCTTATATGAACCCTTTTTGTATTCTCTAGATAGAATTAAAATCATCTAATTCTAGAGATGCAATTAGATACCTCTTATTATTTTTTAGTTTCCAATTAATATTGGGGAGAAATTATAAGTTATAGGAGAAGAATCTTCATTTTTAGGTTCTTCCTTTATTCAAAGGGTAGAAGAAACTAATTTGGTTGATTGTTTATCAATTTCAATTTATTTCAACTATAAGCTCCCTAAAACAATAATTCATGGGTGAAAAAGACATGTTAATTTGATCCTGTTTAGATAGACGGAAACTAAAAAGATACTTTTCTATTAACCATTTTGGGTAATCTGCCCAAAAATATTAGAAAAGTATAAATGTAGCTGACAAAAATATCCCTAAACAAGTTTGTGTATCTCTAATGCTTTCTTGTAGAATATCTGACTAAGCATATGCTGGACAATCCTGAATAGGTTATGCAAATAATAATATATGCTAGTATAAGTAAAATAACCGTATATGTATCTGTACATAGAAATGTCTCAATAACATAAGCATGCACATGGATTACAACATACTTTTTTGCAGCTAAAACAACTACAAGACTTCAGGGTAGGACATTGAAATCAAGAACAACAACTGGTGCATGATTTAGATGTTGGAAGAGCACAACAACACTTGCTACAAGAGTTTTTACTGAAGCAGTCACAGACGCAGTCACCGCAACAGCAGCTGGGCCAGCAACAAGATCCACTACAGGATTTGCAACAGCATGAGAAACAGCTCTTCTTACCTCTTTGTGGACATAATGTACAGTTCTTTGGTGTAAGACACAGAGAGCAACCACAGGAGAAATATCATATCCATTATGACGAATTCAAACAAGACTTGCCACTGCACCTAGAAAAGGAAACACACTCAGGCAAAGAAAAAGGCATGTGGAAATTAAATGAAGTAATCGCATTCTCAGTACAGTTAGAAACAAGATTTGTTCATTTGTTCAGAATCAGTATCCTACAAGAATATAATTGACAATTTACAAAATTTTGGTATGTGTTACTGAATGCTCAATTTTAACTAGAAAATGGGAAGGTAGTGACGCACACGCTTCATTTTGGTTGAAAAAAATGCACTCTGCTTTCTAGATACTGCTGTGACAGACACACGTACACAATCGATGTGCTCAACAGTCAAATACACTTTATTTATAATATCAGAAATTGTGTTTATATCTCAAGTGTGCCTGCACATAAATCTTTGTAATCATATTATATACTCTAAGTTAATGTCTTGCATGTGTGTGCAAGGATTTAGATCTAAAAAATTAGAAATATAATGAACAAAATAAAGCACATTGTTATTTCGTCAAGTAATCCATATTACTACTTCTATGCCATTCTTTTGGGTTTTCACCGACACGTACCAATCAGTTTCTCACATACGTTGAAACTAGGGATTCAGGCGCAAGTGTATTCTTAAATTTATGTTTTCGGACAATTCAAAAGGGCTGTTGTGATGAAACCCTTGTGTTTATGTTGAACACAGTTCCACTAGTATTGGAAAGGATCAACATAGATTCATTTAAAAAAAATTCAGTTCACCTGTATCAGCAAGGTTTGAAAAAAGTACCTCAATTTTTGTTTTTGTCTTTTTGATCGTTAAATAGGCATTACTGTTCAGAGAGTAAAATGAGATAAGATGTAACTAAGCAACAACAAGTTGAACAAGTAACTTTTAACGCAACACAGAGGGATTTCTACTGCGTTAGTTAGTTGTTCTTGTGGCATCGCAAAATTCTTTTGGTTGAACTAATAGAACCTTTAAAATGAATTGCAAAAAAAAACTAGCAGAGACCAGAGTTCTTCCTCTTACACAATATACTACACAGGAGCAGTGAGGTAATAAAGAATGCAACATAATTTTACAAAGCAAGAAAAGTTTCAGAAAGATTGCATACGAGGAACATACATATGAAGGTGACTAACAACACATTAACAACAAACCTTGATTTTTTCGTGCCATCAAACTCAAGAACTCAGGGAAATCAATGGTTCCATTTTGGTCAGCATCAACTTCATTTATCATGTCCTGAAGTTAAGCTTCAGTAGGATTTTTGTCCAGAGATCTCATCACCGTACCCAACTCTTTGGTGGTGATACAACCTACAAGGTAACCATTATTTTGGCGCCTTTCCATTCATGAAAATTAAATAAGCAGTATAAAGTCTGCTGAACTATTAGGTACTAAAACTGGATGAAAACCAGTTACATTCTAACTTAAAGTTAGATGAAAACCAGTTACATCCTATCTTAAAGCTAGATGAAAACCAGTTACATCCTATCTTACACCTAGATGAAACCCAATTTTTATATCTCACGTTTGGAGACACTATAAGAATGTCATTAGCCAGATGAAAACCATTTTCATCCAATAGAGATGATCATTAAAATTAGGACCACCAACAGATGAAAACCATTTTCATCCAGTACAGATAATCATTAAAATTAGGACCACCAACAGATGAAAACCAGTTTCATCCAGAACAAATAATCAATAAATAAATGATATCTTAGGGGTTTTTTTTTTGGTTAAACATGGACGAAACCGGTTTTATCTTAGTATAAACATAGGTGAACCAAATTCAACCCAATATATGAAACCAGTTTCATCAACATCAATCATAAGAAATTCATATTTCAATCTTGCGAAATTTAACATTTTAATCATAAGAAATCAAAGACAAAATCGACAAATAACTCAGTTACATCTGGTTAAATGAAAACAAGATCATCCAATTCAACAAATTAATGCATGTCATTCTAAAAATTAAAATCAAAAACATATTTAGGGTTTGCGAACTTACGAGTTTTAGGAGAATCATGAGCCATCTTATGAGATTCATTGATTCAAACCCTCATTAGGATAGAAACTAATCTTTCATCGTGGTGGAGTTGGTGTTTCTGTTACCGTTTTTGTTGTAGTTATTGTTAATGGTGTAAACGGTGGATAAAAATGGCAGTAGATACTGTATTAATGTCGTTGAAGTAGCAGAAGATGGAGAAAATTATTTCAATTACGATGAAGACAAAAGATTGTGATAATTAATATTAATAGTGGGAAAGATGATGGTGGAGAAAGAGAGACGGTGATAATTTCTGGAGATGGTGGAGAGAAAGAGAAGATTTGATCTTCAATATTTTCTAAGTAGTGCAATAGAAAGAGAAGATATTCCGTAAGTTTCGGGTTTAAACTTTTCTCGTCCATTTTATCAATATGGATACTTTATTCGTCCAAGTAATCCATGAATAATACTTTTATGGGCATATGACCCATTTACTTTAAAATGTCATTTTTATATAAATAAAGATAAATAGAAAAACCATATCTTCCATATTATACTTCGGATTTTTGTGAACTATTTGAATTTTTTTGAATTATATTGACCAGACACTAATTCTAGCATAATTCCCTTTCACGGCTCATTCCGTATCACAAATATCTTGATAAAGTAGTTAAAGTGTACCCAACACCATACATTCCGGGCTCTAGGAGGATCGTCCTAAATGGGATTGTCTCACGCTACGCCATCACAATAGATCAGGATTTCATTCAAATCTCGATAATAGGGACAAAGGGAAGGGGTGTAAGTGGTGTCTTTTGTACCCATCAAATTTTGACCTTCAATAAAAAAAAAGAAAAAGGCTTGAGGTTTGGTGATTTTAATGTTGTGTGTGGGAGTAAATAATAATTAAATTAAAATTTGTTAGTAACCGGTTTAAAATGTAATATGATCATTTAAATCTTCCTTATTCTTTCTACCGGGCAACTGTTTTTATGGAAAATTAACGAAAATATTAAACCAGAAAAAAGTGGTGTCGGAATTCAGGTGTCGCAACCGTCATCGTTGGGATAAAACATGAAATGTTCGATCTATTATGACATGCAATGTTACTATTTCCGACTATTGACATCAATGTGCACAATTCTTTTAGCGGGATAGATGTATTCAGAATGTGATTTATAGTGCTATGGAAAGTGGTAGGCATCCAAACTGATTTAGAGAAATATAGAACTACTATATTCGGAATTTTCAATCTTCTTTCTTCGTTTTTCGAGTTCAGATCCATTAATTTCAGGTGAAAATCCACTCAAAAATTCTCTTACATCAATTGTTTCTTATGATTAGTAGCTTTTAATTCAGGTGGTTCATGGATTCTTGTCCTAAAACTACCTGTATGGAAGAAACCATGTCTGGTTTGTTAGGTTTTAGCAAAGAAACTAATTCTCAGATTATCCCTTCAGTTGAACTTCCCGATGATTTATTTGAAGAGAGTTTAAACCCTTGGAGGTTCTCTCTTATTGGTAGGTTAAATTTACAGCAAATCAAATTTGTTGATGCTTCTATCATTCTTCGAAAACAATGGAAATTGGTTCGAAACTGCAAACTTATTCCATTAGGAAGGGGTTTCTTTACAATTAAGCTCGATATTGAAACAGATCGTCAATATGTGAAGGAAGGTAAATGGGAGGTTCTTAATCAGGTACTTAAGATAAGAAACTGGATTTCTAATTTTCGACCTGAAAACCAAAAAACTTCAAAAGCTATGGTATGGGTTAGATTACCAGGTCTAGGTCTTGAATTTTGGAGTGAAAAAATTATGTTTAAGATCTGTAAGGAAATTGGTACACCAATCAAATTAGATGAAGCTACTGCTAAATGCGAAGTTGGGTATTATGCTAATATTCTTGTTGAAATTGATTTTGCTAAAACAATACCTAACAAGATTTGGATTGGTACCAAGTATGGTGGTTTCTTTCAGAGCATTTCAATTCCAGTTTGTCCAAAATTTTGTTCAACATGTAAGATAGTTGAACATCTTATTACAGAATGCAGAGTTGTAAAGAACAAGTTCAGTCAGCAAGCAAAATTCAACCAAACATTAATAACAAGTCTACATCAACTCCTGTTCAGCAACAAACTACTAAAACTGTTACTTCTCATATGCCTTTTGATATTTGTGACAGGTCTGACGTTGAGAAAAGTTGTAGCAGTATGGAAAGGGAGTAAGGCAGTACATTTCATGCAGCTGACAATCAATTTATTGGAGAGGATTCCATAGTCTCCAATATCACTTCACCTGCTACTATTAGCAACAGAGTTTTGGTAAAAATGGATGGTGGAAGATTTAGTACTCTAAACCAAATTGATCAAAAAGAAGATGATGTTATAAGTGTTGATGAGGAAATCTTAGCAGAGATGGAACCTCAGAAACTAATTCAAATTGCTGAGGTCACTGAATTAGAAAACAATGTAGTTAAGTTTGTTGATGCAAATTCAGGCTAAGTAAAAAATAAGTCAGTGCCCTTCACTTCTTGGACTTCAGTGGTTAATTCTTCTGGCAGTAAACAATCAGAATCTGAGGTTAGTAAAGCTACTCCAATCACTAAGAATAATTCAGTTATTAAAAATTCAACTCAAGCAGCAGTTAAATACAACTTTAGAAGAAATGTTGGTAAGGGGGTTCCAAAAAACCCTCAAACCAAACAATGAAAGTCCTCTTTTGGAATATAAAGGGCCTTAGAAGAGCTAGGGCCCAGCAGAAGCTTCATAGTTTAGTTAATCAATTTCAGCCAACTTTATTGTGGATAGCAGAACCAAAAATTAAGTGTTCTTCTTCATTTTGTAGTAAACTAAATCTGCCTGGTATGCAATGTATGGTGATACATAATGCCACTGAAAATCATAAAAGTAATATATGGTTATTTTGGAGTAATTCCATTTCAACTCCTTCAGTAGTTTCTATAACAAGTCGGATAATTACAATTGCAGTAGGTGATGTATTTGTGTCAGGTGTTCATGATCATGTTAATATGGTGCAGAGCAGATTTCTTTGGTCAGAAATGCAGCTAATTAGTGATCTTAAAAAGCCTTGGTTAGTTATAGGGGATTTTAATGTAATCCTAACAATAGAAGAAAAGATTTGTGGTAATTCTCCTTCAAGAAGATCAATGTTAGACTTCAGTGAATGTTTAAATTCTTATGAACTACTTCAAGCTCCTAAGATTGGGTTGGATTTTACTTGGTCAAATTGTCAGCATGGGCAAAAGAGGATACTATGTAACCTTGACAGAGCACTTTTCAACATACTTTAACATTGGATCACCTTTCTACCAGCCATGCGAAAAAAGAACAGACTCTGCAGTTTGAATAGTGCAAGCCACGATGTCGACCATACAATGCGTAGTATTAAGAATACCTTTTGAAAGACCCTTTCCTTGCGTTAACTAGTTAGTTTACCCTTCATCGTGTTTGTTAACCGGATGCTGCATCATTGGAATACATTCTAATGAAGTAGTATATGAATTATCAAAAACTTTTACAGGTTTTGCGAATCTATTGCTTCGAATTGCATTATACCCTAACAGCATCGGCATTGCCATAGTCTGTCTCATTATAACTTTTACAGGTTTTGCGAATTTTGAATCTATTGCTTCAAATTCACTTTGTGGCTAAAATGCTAGGCTTGGTGGACTATCGGTGGACAAAAATCCTGGGCTTGGTGGACTAAACTGGGAGTTCTGATTTGTGAAAACTACTACCACACCCATTTTTCAGATTTTGGTCATTGTGAAACCCATGGGCGTGAAACTTCACGCGCGCACCCATTTTTGGGGGAAAAATTCTCTGAAACCCATATTTTTCTAAACTTATGTTTTATCAAGGAGACGAGAAAGAGAGAGTAAATTTCCAAAAATCTTTGTATCCAGAGCGGATCGGTTTTTGATCTTCTCTCGCACCACAAATACATGAAGATCCCAACATTCGTCATCACCATCACCATCGTTCACAACAGAGAAACGAAGAAAGGAAAATAATGATTGGAGACGGAATTGAAGATGAAGAGAAATGATTGCTAATAGAATTGCAGGTCTTCAAAAAATTCCTTTTACATGCATCTATCTCTGGTAATTAATTTCTCAAAAACCCTAATTCAGAAATCCCTAATTTTTATGAGATTCGCTGTTGTTGATATTCATGGGAAATGAGGAATTGAGAAGATTCAGGAGCAAAAGTGAGATGGATTCGAAGAGAAGAAGGAGATGTGGTTGCCACTGATTTGAGGTCGAGATTGCAAGAGAATTGTTGTGTCATGGATAAGAAGATGGTGGCTGCTTCGATTGAGTTGAATTAAAATGTAGAGAAGAAATGTTGAATGAATTGCTGAGATGGAATAACTTTACAAGGGGATTCTGTCTGAGTTGAATAGGTGAACTAAACCTATAGAATTTACGAGGCAAAGATTCCAAACAAGGGATTAATCAAACGTATTTGTCAAATATGAATTGTCCTCTAGATTACAAAAAGTTGAGCATACTCACAAATTTGATGAGCAGATAATAATTACAAAAAGTCTTATAAACAGATTATTACAGGTATTCTCTATATATATAGTGTACCAAGCTAATGAACAGATCTCATATTAGCCCGTAACCATTATTCTTCAATATATTCCCATCATTTATTTCTTATCCCAATAGATTCACAAACGGGAGATGAGTACTTCTTCTCATGGTACCTTGTTTGAAGCTCCCATTTCCAAGAGGCAACAAGCTTAACTAAAATGGCTAACTAGGAGAAATATATTTACGCTATGCTAATTAACCCGATTAAAGTCTTTTGAAATCCTACACCAAAGTTGCAGATGTTTTCATTTGGACTTATATTGATTTAAAGTTTGTGAATTAGATGATTAATTCCGGCAACAATTAATGAAAGTTATTGACTGACTTCGTTCGCTTTTGCAGGTTACATGGCAAAATAACCATCATTACTGGCTGAGCTAGTAGGATTGGTGAAAGCACAACAAGATTGTTCGTCCGCTATGGTCCTATAACAGAGGTCCCATATCACTAAGTTTTCTCTTGTGGTGGTGGATGGCAGCAGGTACTTTGTGGAAGTACAAATCATTTTTGTTTTCAATTTTGTTCAGACTGTAGTTGATCATATATGCAAACATATATGTAGTAGTTTGCAATATCAGAACACCTGATTAAACCATTTATTCTTTTTCATAGTCAACCTTTGTTTTCATCTTCTTCTTTTGTTTTGCAGGTATAGCCCAATTGGGTGCTTGTTTGACTGTTATATTCCATTTCTTCATTCCAGGGACACGACATACCGACAAATCTATTAGTTTACACTGCCGGCTTCCTGTTCTCGATCCATGTTCTGGTTGAAGAGTATAATACAATAGGCTTACTATCATTGTGGTTATGAACAAAGAAGAAGATTGTGGAGATGATGATGTTGGTATCGAACTGAGGCTTGAAGTTGTCTGTGTTATTGTTGAGGTTGCATAACCTGTTATGCATCTACAAAATTTGTTGCATAACTTGTTATGCAGTCCCGAAAATGGTTGCATAACACGTTATGCAGCTATTATTGTAGGCGCATGACAAGTTATGCAGTTTTTTTTTCTTCTGCGTAACTTGTTATGCAATCCATAGAATGGTTGCATAATACGTTATGCAGCTACTCTTTTGTTATTATTGAAACCAACAAAAAAAAGGCTGCATAACACGTTATGCACCTACAATAATATCTGCATAACATGTTATGCAGTCGAGAAAATGGATGCATAAAGCATTATGCAACCATATTTTTGTAAGAATTGAATTAAAAAAGTTGATGCATAATCTTTTATGCATCCAAGGAAATAGATGCATAACATGTTATGCATAAATTAATAGATGCATGAACCAAAATATGGTTGCATAACGTTTTATGCATCTTTTGTTGTGTCTGCATAATGTGTTATGCATCGTTTTTGGTGGTTGCATAATGGTTATGTACCAAATTTTCGAAAATTTTGCTTAAAAGAACAATCGCCTCCGATTTTTTTCGCAAAAAACTTAAATTTGGTATTGTTGTTTGTACTCGTTGTGTAGCTCTCTTAAAAAGCTTTCCAACGATATAAAATTTGTAAAATTCCAAAGCGTGGTTTTTTAGATATGTTATATCCAAGTTGTGTTGCCAATTTACCCCTGAAAAATTAGGATGCATAACCCGTTATGCAGACATTTTTCAAAATTTCATATAATTATGGGTGTTACGGAATCTAAAAATAATCTTGGACCTAACAATAACAAAATTTTTTTTTGGGGGCTCTACACCTTTTCCGTTTTGGCCAAGGGTAAAACACTACCGTAGTGAGGATTAGGATTTATAGGAAAAAAATGGGGCCTACAGCCAGGTTTAGTCAACCTGTCCTTCCACCCTGCGCCTACTAGGCATTCACCGTCAAACCAATATAAAAGCACCTGATCAGAGAAGCTCAATATACGTGTAGGAGGGGTATTTCTACCAATCGTACGAAAGCAACACCGACTAAAGGAAGATGGTAGATAACTAAAGTCAGAGTCTAGAAAAGTTATTTCCAAAAACTCCTCCTCGATCCATACTTGCTTGACCTTGTCCTTGAGTACATACATTTGAACATTAAAATAACAACGACCAAATCTGTGTTCACGGTGAAAATGAGGATAACCTTGTATGACTGACATTCTCTTCTCCGAAATTGCAACACAAGGATATCCTTTAAACTCCATAAGATGGTGATCAACTACTAAATCTGGTTGAATGGTCTTGCTCACTGCCATCGTATTACATTCAGTTGGGAGTCGAATGAACTGGATCTTCTCGCTGTGGATATCAAACGAGAGCATCATTTCCTCCTTGTTATCATCATTGATGGTTGTATCCCCTCCTCCTCCTTGTATGTAATTAGTTATCTTCCAATAAAGATCACCACCACAAAGGGTGGCTGATCTACAATACTCTCTCCAAGCTCTTGTCACCATTCTTCGTCTGGGCAGCGGAAATGAAGAAGATTCTGGTTGCGGTGGTGGTGAGATTTCAGAGGTCCTAGTAACTATCTTTGTCCATTCAGCTACTCCCAACGTATAAACCATGCAAACAAACTCCTCTTCTGCTTCTATTGTTGTTGTATAGATAACTACAACCTTGTATTGCAGTGATAATGAATCAAAACCAAAACCATGACATAAATATTCTCCAATGCCGTTACCTCCACCGCGATTCGTTAGGGTTCAAACAAAAGAGTGCAAGTTTTTCATTCCGTGCCGGGTTAACCACAGTTATCCTACATCTTTCTACGATGTCGTTGCTCATTGCTCTAACACAAACTAAACCATTACAATACCCTACTAGTTCATATGGGATTTTGGAACGTGCTTCAGTTAGTAATTCATAATCAATTTTATCGGTTCGTTTTGTCGTAAATTGAATACGTAACAATTTTCCTCGTTCCCCTTGAATACGTTAAGGAGACTAAAGATGAAATTGTTTGTACTAGTGCCAGTGTTCTGATGAGATACGTGTTGTGCAGCAAATCGTTTATCATTGACAATTGAATTGTACCAGTACTTACTTGTGCAGCTGAATCGGGCTAGTATCCGAAACGGTAATCTAGTCAAAACATTATCGATTACCAATTCGTCTGGAAGAATTTTACATGAATCATCGACTATGCTTACGATTCTCTTCTTATTCTTCTTCTTCTTCTTCTTCTTCTTGTCACCATAGATGGTTGCCCTTTTCCTCTTTATTAGTATTTCAGCCAATTGAATCGCAAAATCGGAAAAAGTTGAGAGAGAGATCAAGAAAAACCTTACCCTAATTCCCTAAGAAGTATATATATAAAAGAGGAAATATAAGTTGTGATACCGAGAAACCTTTGACGTAGGCCGACTTGTGAGATTCGGGCTCTAGTTTAGGTCCATATCTGTCAGTTTAGAGAACTTAGCTAAAAAAGAAAAAAACTGTCAGTTTCCAGACTTCATTAAGTTTGCCATTCTCTGACACTGTCATGCACATAGGACTTTCATAGAATCAGACAGATACTCTGACAGAAATTTCTTCACATGAGCGAGTACAATTTTTTTAAACCTTGAGCTGTTACAAGGCTCATTATTTCCTCTGCTGCAATGTATGTCAGAGATGGTCTCATTCTTGTAATCTGTAACAATTATAGGAGAGTTATGCATACTACTGAATGTGAAATCCATAGACAATTGCGACGTTAACAAAACAATAACAATTTATCAGAAAATTTTATAAGTCAATGTGGAGGAATTACCTGTTTGCCCAACTTTGTGTTTACAGTTTCCGCAAACAGGTGTGCCACCTACAAAAAGATACTCACAATTAAGCATATAAGTTTATGGCTAGACATGAGCTATAAACAGATTCTAATTATGGCTAGTAGCCATTGGCTACCAACGAAAGTAAACTGATATAGAAGCAATCCAATTTCAATCTCTATGCCAGTTAGCAACTTTGATATGAACTCTGATATTAAAGTATACAGTTAATTGGTCTAAAGTGCAATCCTGCAAGGAAGACGAATCACTCTCAGTAGCACTATTGCTGGGATCCAGCTGAATCAATATGGGCTAGTAGCTGGTGAAAACAAAATTACCTGCTGAAAGGGAACACTTCAAACTCATCTAGCAGCTTTATCAGCGAATTACTCAGTTTTGTTTGGATGTCTAACGATGACTTCAACACCTTAGGTGGAACATTGTGGCAAGTTTCAGTTCACTAACCCTAACTATGAGAAATCAAAACTATGAGCAGCTAACAAAGGTAATCTTTCACTTCCAAATCAAAACTAGTGACTAAAACGTTTGGGAACAAGACCGAAAGAGTTAAGCAGTTGAGACAATGATTGATGCCGTGATGATAAGAAGGTTTGCGAAATGGGTTCAGTCGGGGGAGGAAATGTAAGTTCAAAACAATGTTGAATATTTCCATATTAAATTTGTATATTAAGTTTGATTAACAACACATTGGCAATTCAAATCCGGTCAGTAAACATGCTTACATAACAAACAAAAGAAAACTCACTCTTTAAACCGTATGGAACAGGACCGAATTGGCGTGAGTCTTGTGAGGCATATATGTTATCTCCTTGGCCCTTTGGCACCTGTTTCAGACCAGTAAAATAGAAAACTTGAACTATCAGTTAAGAGAATACTAAAAACACTCTAGAGACATAAGCAGAGAAACTTAAATCATATCGATACTGAAATATACTTGGAGGAATCTTGAAAGATAAGCAAAGAAACCTTCCAACTAAAACTGTTTCATCAAATGCTTGTTTCGCAATCTCGATGCCCTTGCCTTTCAACAGATACCTCAATCCATTCATGTCTTCAACTTGCTTTTATAACAACTTTAACACTTCATCTATAAGTACTAAATTAGTATCCAAATTTACAACCTGCTTATTGAACAGTCAAAACTAGTGCATTTTTTCTATGCGTACATGATCAAGAAATTCTTATTGACATTTCATCGAACACTTTAATGGCATAATCCATACAACCCAAATATTTGAACATCTGAACATCAGACTCGAAGAAGAATCTCGAATAACAAAGTACCAGAATAATCACATAAATAGGATTTTCTCATAATATGACAGTGGTATGTAAAAGATTACCTCCCAAACCCAAAAAATAAAAAAATAAAAATCATTTGAGGTTTAAGGCATTCAGTTCTTCAGAGGCAAGTGCCTATGATAAGAACAACCAAAAAAAAAAAAAGTTGGGAGCACAGCCCCGTGAGGAGACATCAGAGGAACAACTGGTCGCTCGGCATCCCCGCAAGGACAAGTAGCGAACTACGAAGAAAACCTACAAAGCCTGTACGCTTTACTAGATAAAAGAAGTGCTTGTCTTGTGGTACTTAAACCAAAGGGAAACAAATAACCTAGACGATGTGGTCCTAAAATGAGAAAAAGATTCCGTTAGGAAAGGGAATAAATACCAAGACATTTTGGATAAGTGACATACGACTACCAAAGGGAAACTAGTAACCTAGAGGATGCACGGATAAGTGAAATTTTGGAACCCTAAAATGATTCTCAAGTTAGGAATGGGAATCTCATGATTTCTCTCTTTCACACACACACACAGTTGGAAGAGAGGGAAACGATCGACTGGATGGGGTGATTTTGCAAGGAAGAATACAATGAGCATGCACTTACAAGCCCCAATTGATGTAATCAGTGTTCTGAAATAAATCTCCACTTGCCCAACTTGGAGAAGTCTAAGAAATTTGACTAATGAAACGATAAGAATAGTTGGTAAATTTGGTGGACAGTGTTTAAACTTTAAAGCATAAGCCATTGGGTGTAAATGACACATTATTAGATGTTCCATCGTCAAATTCACTCTAAGCATGCACAAAATCTAGAAGGAAAACAGGAAATAAACAAAAAAAACATACTCCGAATGATGAAACACCTCCTCTGAATTAGTAAGAAAGATATGAAAAACAGCATTAACACCTCCTTTCTGTACACTTTTGGCTCATTACTTGAAAATCAAACAAACAAGAACGAAAACTGTAGTAGTCTCATTCCCCACAGACACATTCATATGAAAATCAAAATGGGTAGAATGAAATCCATAACCCGGGAAAGAAATCCTGTTGTCAATAGCAATATCGAAATCTATCATATCCCAGTTCAGTTACGAGAAAAATAGCATCGTCTGCATCGTTACAATCATTCTCATTTGGAGGAAACAACTAGACATCTTCTGCCATATACATGAAAATGAAGGGATAAATGAAAGCAACAAAGAAAACTAACAAACTCTTAGATTGTAAAACCAACAAAGAAAACTACCAATTATAAAAAGACGATTTGCTGAAGGGGCTGACTATATGATAATGCATCAACAACTCAACCAGCTAAACCGCCACTAAGTTTCAATTCTTCCACAGAGTAAATTGACCTGGTCCATGAAACTCAATCAGAGACTAATTGGGTCTATGGAACATCACTATCGTACAGTATTTGTTTATTTGGGTTTTGAGTAAATCCGTCAACTAAGTTTTCTCTCATAAGCTAGATTAAACTAAAGTCAGAACAACAGGAGATACACAATTTGCATACATTAATGTAGACTACGTGCTTCAATCTCCCCCAACGAATCCATTTAATAAAAGCAAGTGAAGAGAGTGCATTACAAAAGGAAGAAATTTTTTTCCAAAATGAGAGTGTAAGATTGTTACAAGTAAAAAAAGAATCACCTTCACTACTAGACTTCTTTTCCCAGCGATCCAAAGCCACTTATCGGCCAAATCTACAAAAAGAGCAGCTAACAAAGGTAAGCTTTCACTTCCAATTCGAAAGAATCAAAACTAGTGAATAATATGTTTGGGAACCACAAAATACCAAAATCACTTCCTAAACATGCAAATTGTGTATCTCCTGTAAGTCTGATCAACAGCACATTCACAATTCAAATCTGCGCAATAAACATGCTTACATAACAAACAAAAGAAAACTCACCCTACAAAACACCTTGCCTTGAATAAGACCGTATGGAACAGGACCAAATTGGCGTGAATCTTGTGAGTTATAGATGCTGTCTCCTTGGATCCAAATATGTCCCTTTGTCACCTGTTTCAGACCAGTAAAATAGAAAACTTGAACGATGAGTTAAGAGAATAGTAAAAACATCCTTGAGACGAACTTAAATCATGTCGATACTGAAATTAGATTATTTTTCCTTTACCGTAATAGTTCGACATTCCTCAGAATTCTGCGGGTCGACCAAGTAAGTTACATTGTCTCCTTCCATGCCCAAAATACGCTTAGTAAGGCTCTCTTTAGGATTCTCAGGTGAGCGAACACTAACTATATCTCCATTATTCACCTTTCCTAAACGAGGCGATATTTTTTCCCACAAAACCAAATCACCAGTTAGACTTAAAGTCAGGAGCATACAAGGACCATACCCCTGGAAAAGAGAAAAAAAAACATTCAAACACAAGCGTCCCTTAATTTACAAAGCCAAAAGAGTAGAAAATTGGGATCAATTGCTTACAAGAGCAGGAATGCAGATGTAGGCATCAGTAACATGAAGAAGGCAAAGAAATTTTCCATATAAAACTGTTCGTTCAAATGCTTCCAATCTCGATGCCCTTGCCTTTCAACAGATTCCTCAACCCATTCATGTCCTCATTTTCTGCACTTCTCTAGCCAGTTCGTTTTAAAATAAACACACTTAAAATATATATTTTTGCTTTAACAAATTTAACAAATTTACATTCATATCCAAATTTACAACCTGTTTTTTGAACAGACTAAACTAGTGCATTTTGATCAAGAAACTCTAATCGACATTTCATCGAACACTTCCATGGCATAATCTATACAACCCAAATTTCTGAAATGGATAAACTTTTGAAGTTGAATACTTTGTCAGGCAACTCCAATATGGGTAAGGAAGCGGTTTTCACTGAAATGGTTGAGAAATATCATCTCTCAAAAGGAGCTTGCTAGACTAGGTTGGAAGGGGGAAGCTAGAATTGAAAAACTAGGAAGACGGAAAAGAACTTCAGCTAAGAAGATTACCTCCCAAACCCAAAAAAAAAAAAGGTTGGCAAACACGGCTACGTGAGACAACGGGTCACAAATGGTCACAAATGGTCATTCGTCATCCCCGCAAGGAAGGATGCGGACTACGAAATAAAACTACATATCCTTGCTATACGCCTATTCCTATGCACATGCCAAAAAAAAGTTGTTTGGCATACCAGGTGGCATGGCAAACCAATTGTGCTACTATGGGAAAATCACGGAGTAACGCTCGATATTAACTCTGTCGCTGGCATTATAATTAATATCGTCAGCGTACGATATTCTAACGCCTATAAATACCGCACATTGTAGATATCCTTCACACTTCCCTTCTCAACTCTTCTGTTTCCCTTCTCAACTCTTTATTCCCTTCACAATTATCTTTGTTTTACTTCTTAAACAAATATGGAGAGAAGAAAAAGAAATAGAAAAGCCAAAGGATGTACTAGTATCCCAGCCAGTGGAATAAGTTTTGTTGTGGATACAAATTATGAGTTTAATAATGTCAGACAAGTAGCCGGTGAAGGTATGATCTCTAATCACCTATCTGACCATGAGGAGCGAGTTAATTCGGTAAATCTAAGAGGTGGATGGACTGAGTTACATACAATTTCTCAATTACATCCCCTGTTGTTCAAGAGAGAGTTGGAAGATATCCTTGGCGACATCTATATCATATACAACCTAGAAACCACAGGACTCAGGGAGTTCAAGTTATATTAAAACGATGGTGGAAGACTACAAACACGTTATTTTTCAAGGACTTTGAATGCCGTAAGTCAGTTTTTCCTAGTAATTTAATTTTTAGATTATGTGTTTTGTTTTATAAAAATCAACAAATTCTAATTATGAATAATTATTGTTAATAGGAGTTACACCGATAGATTTGTACATGTTAACGGGAATTCCATGTGCTGGAAACTTACTTCCATTTAACAAACTAATTTGGTTATCAGAAGATAGATGGAAACAAAGACTTCCCTTATACTCAAATGATGTAGAAGGAAATGATTCATATAGACAATTAAAAGCGCATGGGTTAAAAGTGGCTGGGTTGAAAGCATTTTTATACGTTATGCTAGGAAAATGAATGCAAATAGGGTAGCTGGTAATGAATATTTGTTCCCCGACCATTATGAGGAGCTCAAACGTCTGTTTGTATTGTGGACACTAGGCCAATGTCTATTTCCAAATGCTAGCTCAGTATTGTTAAATGGGTTTCTCGAAGCATTAGAAGATTTAGAGCAAGCACCAACATATGATTGGGGGTCTCCGATTTTATCAGAGATTTACATGGCCCTCGGTGATTGCTCGACGTGTGTCAAAGATAGTTTTAATGCATTTTGGGGAGTTCTGGAGGTAAGAACCAATATTTTTCACAATGTTTGTTTGTTATTTTCACTTGGAAAATTGAATAACCAATAATGTTATTATTTTCAGTATTGGTGATATACATGGTTCCATGTATCGGAACCTTCTCTTAAGAATCATACCAATGTATTTCCGATCATACGAAAGTACGATTCCGAGAATTGATAACCTATACAGATTGAAGATGGTCAACATACTCCTATTGTTCATAAGATTCAGCAGTTGTGTAGAACAAGCCTTAACCTTATCTCCCAGCCGTATGAAGCAATACCTGAGTTCAAAGAAGAACAAGCTCAGAGAGTGGTACAGCTAAGCCTTACAAGGATGGTGTTATACAACCCTATTTCTGAAAAGGGTGTTTGATATTATGGTGAAAGACAACTTCTTTTGTTGCAAAGAAGATCAGTGATAGCCGTCAACCCTTATCCAAGTTCAGAGGTTTCAGAAGACGATTACTTCAAATTGATAAAGGAAGGTCATCATTGGCAAGAAGCTGATCAATTGATCCAGGAGCCAATATGAATACCTAGTTTGGTTTAACACTATTTTCAAGCCCAATATTGCTATGCAACCGCAAAGTTTGGGTCGGATGGATTTCCCAGCTTTAGGTAGGATGCCACTTGCCGATGAATTTCTTCTTTCCCAACCTCCACCAGAGACGGGTGACGCATTTGCATATCCTTCTCAAAGTTCATCATCAACCATGCCACCATTTTCTTGGGAGGTACAGACTATATCCAGCACATCTAGAGAGATTGTTACTTATCCAATTGCTTCTAGTGCACTTGATCGGACTTATCCATACTTGGGGATCAATGCTACAGAGTTGCAGTATCAGACCCAGTTGAACGATTATCATGCTCTAGTTAAGGGATTTCAGAGATTGCACTTGGATGAGTTGCAAAAACTGAGGGAAAGCATGATGTTTGACATGAGTCAAAGATTTGAGGGTAATGATGGTTCAGGTAGTAGTAGGGGAATGAGTCCCAGTGTTTGAGGAATAAGTCCCAGTGGTAGAGGAATGAGTCCCAGTGGTAAAGCTGTTAGAGGAATGACTCATTTGATTCCAAGTGGTAGAGGAATAACTCATTTGAGTCCCACTGGTGGAGGAATGAGTCTAACTGGAAGTCAGCAAAGTCGTGGAAGTGAAAGAAGACTGAGACGTCGTTCTATGCAGGAGTTACCAGAAAGTTCTACTCCAAACCTAGTGTTAGATAGTCAAGTAGTACGTGGTAGTGAAGAAAACATTGGCTTGGATACAACTCCTGCACGTATGTTTAGTCATTTGCCAACTGACATAATGACTCCATGTGGTGGTGTGAACATGGAAGTAATTAGGCAATCGACTCTGTATACCCCAATTGCCTCCACCCCCCAATTGCCTCAAGCTCATCAGCATTTCAACCATTCCAGCAACCATTGCAGCAAACTCCTCAAGAATATCAACAACACGTATTTCAAGATTTGTATCGTGTTCCTATGCGCCCTGAGCCCATTGCTTATCAAGGTTATGGTGATTCTGATGAGACTCATTCAAGCACCAAGTGAGTCTCAAACCGGCTCGCTAACTGATATGTTGAACAACACTCTTGATCCAGAAAACGCGGGCAATTGAATCTTTGGTCAGGGAGGAAATGGACAAGGTAATCAGTAGTTTAAATGTAAGGAATTTTTTTTTTAGATTAATATTCAAATACAAACTAGTTTTACATATCATTAAAAATTAACCTTGATTGCATAACACAATACTTTATAATTTGAATCCCTGCAC
The DNA here is from genome assembly GCA_023531105.1 of Papaver atlanticum. Lineage (NCBI taxonomy): Eukaryota > Viridiplantae > Streptophyta > Magnoliopsida > Ranunculales > Papaveraceae > Papaver > Papaver atlanticum. Next base: position 3,880,425 of record JAJJMB010010308.1, on the reverse strand, counting down.
ATGAACATTGTAGAGTTCATAACATTCATCGTGACTAAACCATCTTCCGTTGTCTTCGGCGAATTTGGTACGAGCTCTAATTTTTAGTTCTTCATTTGACAATCCAGGATTATCCCCTTTTATCAACCACATAATTTGCTGATACTTTTTTGTCTTCGGCGAATTTGGTACGAGCTCTAATTTTTAGTTCTTCATTTGACAACCCAAGATCATTCCCTTTTTATCAACCACATAATTTGTTGATACTCTCTAACTTCTAACATTGTTATTGATGAAACAATACAGATTTGAGTAAATTAGTGTTTGGGTCCTAGATTTTGGTATAATAGAGGGTTTGGGTCCTAAGTTTGTCCAATTTAGTGTTTGGGTCGTTGACTCGTTAGTCAAACTAAGTCAACTAACAATGTTTGTCAAACAGTTAATTTTGGATAGTTGGATATTTACCAAGTCTACCACTCCGTTACATGTTGCAAATGGTCGAGATACCTGAGCTTCATATGTACTATCCCGATTACAGCTTAAAAAGAGAGAATAGTTTTGGTGAATTACGATCAAACTGATAAGAAAACACCGCAGAAGTTCAACCAATTTCACCTTTTGATATTAGCAAAAAATCCAGCACCAATTAAAGCAACTTGCAGCACCCATTGGTCGAATTAAACCAGTTACAATTACTAAACCCGTTTCCACCGCCACCACTTCCATCGGAATGATTAGAAGGAGGCAGTCTATGAAAATTGCTACGCCGAGCATCACCGTTACACTATCACCGCCACCTTGGGCATGATTGTTGGAATTTTGAGTTAAAATTAATTATATGAGTGCAAATTGTTTTCATTCTCATGTTATGTTTCTATTGTGTATTGTATGAATTGCGGATACATTTGCTTGCTGAAATTTGGGGAAAAGGATTGCTGCGCACCAGGTATTTGTTAAATTGTCTCAACCATCTCTTGTGTTATTTTGATAAACTAGCATATGAGTCTTGTTTGTTAATGATTGATTTGGTTGTATGCATGATTATAACCCAGATTTTCCAACAATCTTAAAGACAATTCATGTTTTCCAAATTTTCGGTTTTCTCTGGGAATTTCATGTTGGTCAATTTGGTTTGGTTGTTGACCATGCATAACTCATGACACAGTGAAGTAGGCATGTTTTACTGTCAAGGCTTACATTCAGAGTTGGTATCCTTTTGTTGTTATATGCACTTGTAATCTTGACTACTAGAATTGCATGGATGGTGTACATACTTACTTTATGACGAACTGCGAACCTTTAATGTCATCCAAATCTCTTACGGATGATTGAGTTAGGCTACAAATTTTTGATCCATGCTTCGTTTGATCGGTGCTTGATTATTATTTTATTATAATCCTAAATGAATCAACATGGCTTGGTTTGATTGTGCGACTATTCATTGATTAGTTAATTGAGTCTCGTGATGAAACTAAGGTGTCTTTTCAACAGATTTACTACACGACTTTTTTGAATGATGTGGGTTTCAGTAAAAGACACGTCGTCACCAGGGAACCGTTTCATGCCGTTCCGTTTTTTCCTCCTTTAATTTCTCTGGTTCATCTCACTGGCACTGATAACTTCTAACCAAACAGTAGACATCAGGAGTCAGGGCATTGATCGGCTACGCGATGTTGTTTTCGGAGAGTGGTGCATAGATACCATATGTACATTGCTAGAGGAACTTCTAACCAAACAGATAAGTAATTTTAATTTAGTTTTACTTGTGAAGATTCAAGATCCTGTATTAATTCACTCCTTTGGATCAAATCCATTTTGTGGATTCAAGACCGGTGTGTAGTAAGATACTTCCTATTAAGGTATCTTATTTCCATGGTGTCATGACTATTAAAGATAACATGAAATGTGGAGAAGAAGTATTTTGACCGGTTCGAATATGACATAAGTCACGGGGTTGCATTGATGATTTGTACATTAAATCATCCCTTATCGAAGAAATGAAACGGCATGAAGCCATGAACCCTTCAGTGCGCAGTTAGGTCTTTGAATCTCTTTAGAAACCTGATGGATTAAAATAATAAGAGATATACTACTTTTAGCAGTGGGTATAAAAGTGCTGATGGGATAGTAAAAGGAACAATCCCAGTTCACTTAATAGGCCAGTAAGGGGGTAGTCATTATTGAAGAATGAGATTTCTGTTTTTTCTTCCTTGACTAGTGTCTGATTTGGTATTTGATATATACTTGGTTTATCTAAGGATTATTTAACCAAAAAATTGTTTGTTATTGTTACTAAAACAATAATGACTCAAAGATAAGAAGAGCAATACTGGGGTTACGGCTACATCAAGAAGGCCCAAAGGGAATATTTGTTGTCTCGTTAAAGCAATTATACTTGATATGGTACATCCCATACAAGTTGAAGAAGTAGTATAGAAGACAACTTCTTTTCTCTGTTTCTTGTTATGAGTCCTTCCTATAATAATTCTATTATTTGTTTAGGTGTTCTATTATTAGTTTATTTTTTATATTTAGCTTATTAGTTGATTGTCTAAATCCTATATAAACAGGCAGGTTATGCTTTGAGATTACATTACTTTTAATCTACAATATATTAAACTTTTAATCTCCTAGCTTGTTGATCTAGTTTTCAAACTTCTTCATCGTAACTTGTCTTATTTTCTCATCTCTTCAATATCCGTATTGCTTTCATCTTATCGTGCTACATATTAGTTAGTATCTAGAGACTACATATATTAGATTCTCATAGGATTCGATTCTTGTTTATTTTCGCTTTCGCAAACCCTACTTTTTTTTTTCCTTTTTCAGTAAACTTTTCTATGACAGAGGATTTGGAGACTAAGATCACAAAGTTATACTCCGATATGGACACCATGAATGGTCATATAACACAACTTACTACAAATATGTCTAAAAATATTGGAAATTTTTAGCATCCAAACAGATGATTCTACTCCTGAATCACCAGAGAGGACTTTAGAATCAATTTCCCAGTTAAAAGAGCATCTCTACTTATAGATGTTCAAGACTAAGGGTTGCTTAGAATTCAAGCTAAGATAACTTGAGATTCAAGCAAATACTTTCTATGTTTAGATAATACTCTAATTAGGGTTTCCACTAAGCATGTGAGAATTTTATCTTGAAATCACATAGAAGAATATACACTGTGGTCCGGGTACGTGGACCATGTATAACGAATGATAGTTCGTGGAAAATATGCCTTAAAAATTAGTATGCAGGTGTTCATTTAAACACTTAAGACTTTAATCATGATCCACATACACAAGTGTTTTAGTGATAAATGATGGCTTAAAGGTGTTTATGAGAGTCATGCAATGCTAAACATATTTAAAATTAAGTCTTTGAGCATCTGCTAGAAACAGTTCGTGAACCGTCTGGAAGTTCATGAGTCCGTTGCTACGGCTCGTGAACCGGGTTCGCCAGTCATTCAGCGACTGCAAGTGCACAGTGTTCGCCAACCATTGTCCTTTCACCAAATTCAGATCACCACGGTTCGTGAACCGGGTATTAAACTATCTCATTATAAACTTTAAGGTTTACGAACTGGTTCGCCAACCTTCCTGTATTCCAGAAACTCAGATTTCTATGGTTCGCGAGACGGTTCTCAAACCTACCCTAAGTCGTGGTAGGTTTTTAATAATACCTACAATGATAATTGCAAGTGCACAGTGTCAATTGTATAAGGTGCAAATACAGGTCAATCCTCAGGGACAAGGTGGGTGTAAAGTTGATTCTATGGTCTTACTGATTTCGAACAAGAGTAACACAAAAGTTGTTTTGTTTTGTCGATACGACTAGATGTTGGTAGAGATTATAACAGCAAAATAACAAAGATGTTAACACTGAGAATTAAGGTACTAGGATTATTGAATCCACCACTTACTTATACTAGTTATTCTCCTAGTGATACTAACCTTGTCCTTACAACTGATAACAGGGGAGATACAAATCTTCTGTATATCTAAGGTGACTATTACATGAATTATCCAATCACAACTAAGGTATTTCTCCTAAGCATTAACTATCTTTTCAGGGCACAGCTAATCAAAAGATCAATATATAAGATTAAGCATGAGTTGCAGTTCTTCAACACAGGATTGTTCTAACTACAATGGATGCATGAAATACACTGTGAAAGTAAAGTATTGAAGTACTAAGATTGAATTTTATTCTAAGACAATTAAGCACAACAAGGTCACTGCCAAAAACACGAATAACAAGCAGTAAGCTAGGGCTTCATCTCAACCCTAGCAGATGAATTTAGAACATAATGAGAATGATTCAACAATGGTTTAAACTAAGGAATTGATTCAACTAAAAACTGATGATTTTGTTACACAACAATGCCTCCTATTTATACACAACTTCCTTCCCAATCACTAGAAATCAGTAATTAGAGAATACCCAATCACCCAATACATGTTTTCTGACAAACCCCTTATGTAATTCAACTTTCTAGCTCTTTGATTTGATGATCTACAGCTGAGAAGATAACCCTAGCTTCTAGGGTTACTGTTTTGGAGAAGAAGCTACGATGGAGAAAGATAGAGATTAGGAGTTTGATTGATGGCGGCTGAAAGGGTGGATGTGCTCAGTGGTTGTCGGGGATGGAGTTGATTGATGGAGAGACGTGAAGTGAAGGTGCTGGCTCTATCGGGAATAAAAAATTGAAGTGAAGGTGGTGTTTGGCTTCTGTTCGACTAGAAGATGAATAGCAGGTACTTCGGTGTTGGGCGGAAGCAGCAAATGTCGATGTACCGCATGGATATGTTGTTGGATGCTTAACAGCTACATTGAATCTGACGTCTCAAGTAGGAGACAGATCTGGGTCTTGGTTTTTACTTCTTCTAAGCCCAATTCTTCTTGAAAGTTAATATCTCAAGCCCATTTCTAGTTTTAGCTCTTGCAAACAACATTCTTCACCTGCGTATAAGGTGCAAACAAAATTCTTCACTTGCCTTCTAGCAGGAGCTTTGCCGTCTCTCTTCCATCGTCACCACTTCTCTGCTCCTTAATTCATCCAAGCTTTATTTACTGGTTAAAAGAACAAAATAAATTAGTACAAGCATTTATTCTTGAAAACAATGAAAATACAGAATTTGGGATAATATATGATTTTAAAGTGCAAAAGATGAGTTAAATGCCAATAAAAAGGTGTAGAAATATGCAATATTTGGCACTCATCAAATTCCCCCAAACCTGAATTTTACTTGTCCTCAAGTAAAACAGAAATTAAGAAATCCTAACTATACCACTGTCGCTGGTCTCTCGAATGCATTTAGCGTATGCACTAAGCCTTTAAACCCCTAGGTGTCCCTAGTGGACGAGTTGTAGTCTCGTGAGGGTTTACCAGAGGTGTACCCACAAAACCTTCTCCAACTTCAGAGCGTATCAGAGTCCTAAGCATCCAAGGAGCTATAAGGGCATAGAGTTTCTGCATGCTAGTAATAAGAAGTTAGAAATACCAAAGAACGCATTCTCATCCTTAAGAGTTGAGCGAAAAATAACCATACCATATGAAAGAATTAGGGTTCGAGAGTGATCACAAGCCTCGACTTCTGCCTCACCAATAGGGTTTTATGATAATTTCACTCAAAAAGACCGCTTTTCTAGTCTCTCATGTGTGCAAGCAGGAATAAAGAGTCAAATCCTACACACGTTGAATGGTGGGAAGGAAAACCTTCCGAAATAATTTCTGGAGACTCCACAAAATTATGGGAATAAGAATCTTTTCTGATGATCTCTAAGAAAGGAAATCAACCATTAGCAAGGATGGGAGTACTCACTTACCTTCACATCCGATCGGCAATCAACACCACTCTCACAGCATCCATAGAAACATCTTCAATCTTCGGTCTTCAACTGTTGATGATGAACTCTTGAACTTCTTAGAACCTTGACAATTTCTGATTCTTCTCTTTAATTTCCTTGTTGCTTGAAATTTCTTCTTAAATTCTTTTTCTTTACCATGGTGTTATTTAAACAAAACTACGAAAGTAAACTACAATAATTGATTATTATTATTATTTTAAGATGCCACTCAAGGCTTTATTAAAATAAATAGAGTATTATTTACACTAGAATTGGTGGGAGTCGGGCAACAATCTGGAATTGGTGGAATAGAGTATTATTATTATTATTATTTTATTTGAACAAGAATAAAGTAACATAAATAATGAAACTACTAAATCCATGGATAAAGGACTTTATCACTTAATTCTTCACAACTTGTATTGTCTCACAAGCTTCACTAATTCTCATATTTTTCTGTTTTCTTTGCACTTGTAAAATACGTCTTCAAATGTGTATAGAATTATGCTCTTTGTACTGTATCTTCACTTTGAATAAGAATTTTACTTTTCCTTGTATTGTTGCATGTAAACCTTGGAAAATTTCAATCTTTCTTCATAAAATCTGACGTTGCTCTGCTCGTTGATGATGATGTGTTTCTATGGATCTGTTGATGTTGTCGAGAGAGAGAAAGAGAGAGTGGTGCCAACTGCAAATCAAACTACAAGAAGGAGTTTTCATCTTTAGACGTTATCCTCATGATTGACGGAATTAGCACTCAAGAGATCAAAAATAGTGATGAAAGTGGTGCGAAGTTGGGTAGCTCACCATTCCTACCCGGAATTGACGTACGGTGACACACACTCTAAAAGGACTTTTTAGATAGTCACAAAAAAATTTGAAGGTCGTTGCCTCGCTTGATGTAAAAATAGGTAGTCTCCACTAAGGGTGATCACAACTCTAATACCAAATATCTTTGATGCACCTAATTCGCCCACCGGCATGGTTAAATCCAACTTTAACGCTCTAACAACTAACAAACCCGATTGTGTTCGTCAGTTCTTCCAAGTTCAGTTATTTCGGTCAGACTCTCTATGTAAATATAGCTAGAAGCATGCTAGTGACTCTAAAATCTTTACAAGTTGGAGGTTTTATGCAAATATTTACAAAGATTTTTGAAGATTTTTTTTTTATATTAATGCAAAAGACTAAAAACTCTATATGCAAAATACTCCCCCAAACCTAAACCGAACATTGTCCTCAATGTTTCAACATATGAGCAGAATTTCAACAACATACCGGTAGAACAGTGCAGAGTAGATTTAAAAGAAAGAGATTACTAGATGCAAAAAGATGGTGCTACCCAGAAGTGGATGAATGCTTTGAAAGCAAACAGCAAGATATAGAACGATAACACAAAAAGTTTGGTTAGCACACATAAAAATTATGCAAAAATAAAAAGAAAAGGGAAAGAGAATGGACTTTTAATCCATATGTATGTACACAGGTGAACTAGTTTAGTCCACATAGACGGGGTCTTCCAAGTCTATGGTCTCAACTTATGGTGGAAGATGCTCCAGAAATGGTTTCAATCTCTGCCCATTGACCTTGAAGATGTTCTTGTTTGCTGGATTTTCGATTTCAACAGCTCCATGAGGGAAAACAGTACGTACCAAGAATGGTCCTGACCATCGAGAACGTAAATTTCATGGAAAAAGATGCAAACGAGTGTTGTACAATAAAACTTTTTGACTAGGTGTGAAAGACTTGCGCAGAATGCGCTTTTCATGAAACACTTTCATTCTATTTTTGTACATTTTGGCACTATCATAAGCATCATTTCTTAGTTCTTCCAACTCATTGAGTTGAAGTTCCTTTGGGTACCAGCCTTATCAAGATCAAAGTTCAGTTTTTTAACAGCCTAATAAGCACGATGTTCTAACTCTACAGGTAGATGACAAGCTTTACCATACACAAATCTATAAGGGGACATGCCAATAGGAGTTTTGTACGCAGTTCTATAGGCCCACAAAGCATCATTTAAGCGTAAAGACCAATCTTTCCTAGTAGGATTAACAGTCTTTTCGAGAATATGCTTAATTTCCCTATTAGAAACTTCTACTTGGCCACTGGTTTGTGGATGGTATGGTGTTGCTACCTTGTGAGTGATTCCATACTTGCGCTTAAATGATTCAAAAGGTCTATTAGAAAATGACTACCACAATCACTGATTATTGCTCTAGGTGTTCCAAAACGAGAGAAAATGTTTTCTTTAAGAAAAGAAAGAACTACTTTATGGTCATTTGTTTTGGAGGCAATGGATTCTACCCACTTAGAGACATAATCAACAGTAACAAGAATGTATAACTTACCTTCAGAGTTAGGAAATGGACCCATGAAATCAATACCCCATACATCAAACAATTCAACAATCAAAATAGGTTGTAAGGGCATCATGTTTCTTCTTGAGATACTTCCTAATTTCTGGCATCGGTCACAAGCAACACAGAATGCGTGACTATCTTTGAACAATGGTGGCCAATAGAAACCACTCCGCAAGTTCTTTGCAGCAGTTTTCTTGGCGCTAAAATGGCCTTCACATGCATGGTCATGACAGAAAGAGATAACATCTCTTTGTTCCGAGTTGGGGACACATCTCCTAATGAGTTGGTCAGGGCAGTATTTAAACAAGTATGGATCATCCCAAAATAAATATTTCACTTCAGCCAAGAATTTAGAACGGTCTTGTCTAGACCAATGCAAGGGCATTCTACCAGTAGCAAGGTAGTTAACAATATCAGCAAACCAAGGCATTTCAGACACAAGCATTGATTTGTTCGTCAGAGAATGATTCTCTAATAAGCAAAGATTCATCAACATATTATACATTCAACCTAGACAAGTGATCAGCAACAACATTTTCAGACCCTTTCTTATCTCGAATTTCGAGATTGAACTCTTGTAACAAGAGTATCCATCGAATTAGACGAGCTTTAGCGTCCTTTTTAGACAAAAGATATTTAAATGCAGCATGGTCAGAATATATGTGTTTTGGGGTAAAAACTGATTCTGTTGTTTTTGGTAAATTTGGGTGTGTTGATGAGAAACGAATTCAAACCCTAAACAAATGTATTGCACAGGAATACTTTTAAGTTCGAGAGATTAATCTGTAAGACTCTGGCCTAAACCAAGAAATGGCCGTTCCAGATTCAATTCGGTCATAAAGTGAAGGAGAAAGGTTGATCTTAGGGAGGGAAGCGAAGAAGGTGTTGAGATCAGAATGTTGAATTATGAAGGTGTGTTTGTTTTATGACTTGTATTAGAATGTAGAACTGGCTTGCAGAATGTAAGCTATCAGTTCACGGTGTTTTCTGGATACTTGTGTTGATAACACTTGTCTTCCGTGTTGAAGTAGGTTGAAATCCTATTTATACAAGTCATTGAGCGCACCTCTGATCTCGTAGGAAGTGGAGGCAGTTAATTAGTGGAGAAGTGGGGTTGTGTAAAAAGTGGTGATCACCACGTTTCCATTACGAGGGAAAACTGGTCACACTTTCACCCACTACTCCCATTGATGTTAACCGTCTGTCTTTTCCTGACACTTTCTCGTAATGGGCGCGTTGCACGCCGCACGCTGTAAACCGCTTGTTTTAGAGCTCGTTCAAATTAGTCGCGAATTGAACATCTTAAAAAAGGTAGCATGACCGGCCACCTTTGGGCGATCGTTTGAGAACCCTATGGGTGAGCTATCAATTGGTCGATCGCTCCCTGTGGAGGAGGGGTGGCCAATGATCACAGCGTTACCCTGTTGGCCTCCTGAAAATAAATCTAAACCATCCGACTAGGCTTGCGAAGTTGGATGGACGAGATGATTTGCGGCCGTTGCCTACTGCCGTTGATTTAAATTAGGGTTTAGAGGCCGTGTGGCCAACCCTATATTGACTGGTCGATTGAAAGTGTTGGGCGCTATTTTGAGCAGGCCGATCGGTCAGGTGTAAAGGAAAGCTTCCGGTGAGCATGCTGACGTCTCCTAGGCCGCCTGAATTTGGATCTAAGCCACTCAATGTGGCTGGCGAAGATGGATGGTTGTGATCGCGACAGTAGTGTGTCGCCGCAACGCAAACTAGGTTTTTCAAACAGCGCGTTCACCTTACTTTGGGCAAACGATTCAATGCGCTCCTGGTTTGCCGTGGACAAGTCGATTGACCAAGGATGTAGTTGGGTCGCTGGTGAACATGTTAGCACTTCTCTATTTATTCGAAGGAAGATCTAAGTCATCCAACTAGGCTAGCTAAGTTGGGGGGTCGTGATGTTTTTGAGACCGTTTTTTGCCGGTCTTAGCTCGTTTGAGCTCATCTTTCAACAGCGCGATCACCCATGTTAGGGTTAGCGTTCAAAGGCGTTGCGGGTGTACTAGATGGAATCCGATCGGACGGGATGTTAGTAGGCCCGCCGTTGGTCATCATGATGATCGCCTAGATCCGTTAGGAGTTGGCTAGGCTTGTTGAATTGTATGGCCAAATCGTGTGGCCCTGATCATTTTTTAAGACTGACATGGACAGTCTAGATTTTCCTTAAGGAATTTAAACGTGTTGATCGCGCTAACTTTTAATTAAAAAGTGTGTCAACACGTCGATCTCTTTATCAGAGAGTGGTGTAGCCTACGCAAGTGTTTTCATGCAGATTTCAATACTGACACTTCGGGAGATTTGTGCGACTCTGCCGCGAGTGAACATTAATCGTCATGTCATGCCAACATTGAAAGTTCAGCTGGGGAATATAGCATAAGAAAATACTAGGTAGGTCAATGCATTAGCGAATACTGCCGGTGGAGAATAAAATTCACAGAATATTTGGGGTTGCAGTTGTAGGCACCATTCTGAGTGAATTATATATATATTTATATTTATATACACAAATATATTGAATTGCTCAATACATCTGTGAGCGAAGAGGTTTATGCACTCATTACTTTCAAATGGCTTTTATTCCTTTGCAGGATGACAGCGCATTAGATACCGGGTTTTACAATTTTATCCCTGAACTGAAAACCACCATCAACATTAAGTCCCTGCTTAGCACGTAACAGTGACATTGTTGTGGGGTAAGCAATAGATGGTGATAGACGGAAAACAAATTTAATGAGAAAGATGACAGATGTTACCCGACAGGTTTTAGTTGAATCCAGAAGCAAGATTGCATGGCGGGCTATTAGCATGTTACCGATCAAACAATGAGGTGCAAACGTGGCAGTCGTGGGACCAGCTGATTCCAATTAAGTGAATCCCCTCCTCCACTCGAATTCCAATAGCCAGCAGCAACGGGAAGAGCAATACGACTAGGGTTTCCATACGGACGAACGACTTCCAACTCCCTACGGGTATTCCATCGAAAAGGGGACTCTTCCCTTCTTGGATTCGGCAAGCGTGTTTAGTATAAAAAGGGAAGTCGCCTCCCTTTGCTTCCCATCTATACTTCTGTGTCTATCCCCTTCGTCAATTGCTGCTAATAGTTTGGTTACCGGGCGTGTTATCACCAGCAGGAGGTAAGCACGTCTTTCTTCCGTTGTTGCCTTTTTTTTTATCTCGTTGCAGGTTTGATGTCTTCTAACAACTCAAGTTCTCAATAGCTTCGGTAGTTCGACATTGGAGGTTGCATTAGCAAGGTGCGTTGATCGAGAGTTGATTAACAGGAGCGACAATAGCGATTCGGCGTTCAGGTACGTACTTTGATGCCTCCTTTTCTCCTTTTTTTATGAATTCTTGCATGGGCTGCTTTCGTAGTTTCGAAATTCCATTCAATTTTTAGTGAGTCCTTTTCGTTGATAGCGTTGGAGTGAGCACCAGCAGCATTGGTAACGGAGTGATCAACAGGAATTAGGAGACTTAGCAGCGAGACCAGCAGGAGAGTTCGAGGTGAGTGTTGCTGCTTGATGCAATTTTAAATAGTGGTAAGAATGGGTTCGTTCAGATTTGT
>JAJJMB010010308.1:3810574-3868628 GCA_023531105.1 Papaver atlanticum | reverse complement strand
ACAATATATACAATTGAGACATATTAGACACAATAATGCGTCTATCACTGCTCTCTTTTTGTAAAAACCTAACTTTTGGTTTTGGCTGTAGGTATACTATCCGCGGCAAAAAAATTGAGCGGGTGAAGACCCTATTCGACCCGGTTGTGGACGTAAGTCCCCAGTCCTCTTGGTTGTGAATGTGACATATTGCGGCTAAGAGAAAACCCTCCAGTAGAAAATTGTGTTGTTAGCACATTTAGCTCCATGTCTCCTCATGTGAATTCGTTGGTGACTATAACAAATTTTGATAAAACTTGTATGTATGGTTCTTCTCGAAGTAATAACCCTTCCTTTTGTTCATTGTGGTTATTTGAAAGCGAACGTAAGGAATTTTCGTTAAGATGTCACCTGGAAATATTTCTGCCGCTAAGCTGAGAAGTGCTAGCAATTCCAAAGATATGCCAAACATAGATGATGAGCTCTTTGTTGTGCATTATCCGAACATTAGAACTCATCCTGGTCATAAAATAACCCTCCTTACAGGTTCAGAGAATGAAGAGGCTGCTCCGTCAGTTTCTCCAGTGCGTGTGATGAGGTTCTGTCTCCAGAAGAAAGAGTATCAAGCTTCTCCTATTGATTTCAAAATTTTCCATAATCCGCTGCGCTCTTATGAAGGATGGATGAGGCATATGTTGGGCAGTGAGCGTATCAGAAACAACCTGACTAAAACACAAGTCGTTGAAGCTGTCATGGCGTCCGCAACACTTTTCATTAGGAAAGATGTTGCGGGTTTGATCACTTTCATTTATCGATAGTGTCCTTCCACGTACACAGCTATATGTAGATGGGGAGAAATAACCATCACTTTAGAAAGTGTAGCAGTTCTGCTGAGTCTTCCAGTTGCGGGGAATCTTGATTTTGAGTTATCCGATGAAGAAGAAGTGATGTTCGCCTTTCTAGTGAATAAGGCGGAGGGATATGATCAGAATAAAAATGATGAAAAATGCTTTTATACTTGGTGGGTGTCTGGATGGTTTCCCACGAAACCGAGAGTAGGCCAAGTGTTGGATGATGTACTTAGTATTGCTACGTTTTTATCCTTGTGGCTGTCTAGAGACGTTTTTAATGATGGATCTAGTAAAAAGACTATAAGACGGAAGCTCGTTATGTTTGCTATTAAGCTGGCGAAAGGCGTAGTCCCCCCCCCTAGGAAGCTTGTTCCTTGGGTCTTTGTACTCTCATCTGGATTCTCTGGCAGCGGACATGTATGCTTCCAACGGATATATGAAGGTGGAGTCGCATCTCCACATTGCTTTTCTCCAAGCATGCTTATGGGAACACTTTAAAGGTTATGCTCTTGTCCCTGCATCTTCGTTCTCCAGTTTATATAGAGGTTCCAGAATACTCCGTTGGCAGAAGAGGCGCCCAAAGCCTGGGTTAAAGCTTATCGATTTTTTCGACAGCGTGCATGCCATAGATTTTCGTCCGTGGGCACCGGTTCATTCTTATGTAGTTCATCCAAAAACCTTTGCCGCCGATCCTGATATAGTATTGCACACTGATGGAGAGGATATGAGTTTTGAAGAGATCATATTTATGCGAAGCTGCACGTTGGGATATATTCCGTCCTTCTTTAATGCTAGCCTCTTCGCCACAAAGATGAGCCTTCCCTTTTTGCTCCCAGGAAGAAAACCAGTGGCGACTGATAAGTACAAGGAATTCTGGAGAGAAGAGCTCTTATCCTTTCAGAAATTCGTGGAAGAAGTTGTGACAGTTTCGCGCGACAAGCCTTCTTCTGAGACTTTGAAACGACATAAGCTGTTGAAGCCGCTTCCTTCGGGCAAACGGACTAGGGCCAGTCCCCAGGAGAAAGAGGCGAGGTCCAAGACGCGTGCAGGCGGTATTCGAACGAATTTAACAGCTCCGGTAATTTTTAATTCTTCCAATATGCAGGTACATACGTGATTTCACTTAACCAGTTGATTTTAATCATTTTGAGCCAACCTTATTAAACATCTTCCTCCTTTTAAAAATCAGGGTTTCGGGAATGTGAATGCTTTTGCTAGACTCGCGCGAAGCTACAACACAGCGCCTTCAGAAGAGAAATCCGGTGATACTGAGTCTCTCGAAGAGGAAGCTGAGGACGAAGAAGATTCAGGCTCCGACGGCGATGAAGAAAGCACTTCTAAGCGTAGTAGAGAGTCTGATCATTCTAGCGAGCCGTAAGATGATCTGGTACATCTTCTATACATTTTCTGAAAATAATTCATACCTTGATGTGAAATAAACATTAACCAGTGATATTGCAGGTCGAAACCGTAACGAAAAACAATCTTGAGGTGGGGATAGATGATGATGAAGGGAATATTGCTGCCCCTTCTTATGAGAATGGAGACACTGCGTCCATGGCTGTAGATGTGGCTGCTTCATAGGAACCCTTCGGAAATGATACGACATTAGTTGTGCATTCTTCCGCTGGAGCCATTTTTGATCCCCCTCTTGACGCCCCTTTCATAGACCATATGTTGGTTGGAAGATTTAGCGTGTGCTAAGTATGCGGAGTTGTACACCAAGATATGGAAGAAACGTGGTCACATTGCCACTTTTAAGAAGATTAAGAGTCGTTTTTCATTAGTTAAACGCGTCAAAGAAGCTCTATCTTCCATTCATGACATGTCCAGCGCGACTGGGTACGCTGTTTCTGAGGAAGTAGTTCAAAACTGGGAGTTCCACCGGGATATGTTTGTAAACTTTGAGTTTAACGCCTCCTGGTTCTGTGAAGGATTCTCTAAAATCCAAAAGCTGCAAACCGAAATGGCTGAAGTCCCTTCCGCGGATTTTATTAACCAACAGGAGGCAGAAGTTGAGAAGTTATCCCAGGAGTTGAAGTTGAAGCAGACCGCTCTCCAAAATATGAAGGATACTTTCGCTAAGAAGAATGAGCCATTGTTGGACAATTTCCCTTGAATACTTCATGCTTTCCCCCTTTTTTTTAGGTATCTTTGAGTGACGTGATGAATTCCTTTCATGGTTTGATTTTCTGGTTTTGAACTAGCAAGTGATTGCTTTCTATGAAAATATTTTAATTTGTTTTTTTGGGATAATTTATGAGTAGTTTTATGAAAGGAATTATGCCTAGGTTGACTACTCAGACTGAAATTCTAATTTTTTTAATGCAAGTAATGCAACCTAGAGAAATCGCGCATGTTGCATGAAAATTGCAAACATTGCACGAAAAGGGAAACATGTAGAAGAAAAGATAACATGAAGATTGAGAACGATATTGACTTCATTCTCAAAATGGGGCGCGTGCGTCGAGTCCCCAGCAAATTTCCAAAAGATCTTTCGCGCAAATAATCGTGTAACGAAACTTACTTGTTGAAGAGGTTCCAACAAACGAAACTGGGCTCTCCCAGATAATTGCTTAAAATCTAAGTTGTGATCCAAGTTGTTGTAACACGCCTCTAAGAATGAAAAGTCCCAAGTCGATTTGATCTCTTCTGTGCAACTACACATGTTAACTTGTGGAGAAAGGGAAGATTTCTAGTTCATAGACGCAACTCCCCTGAATTAATTTTCTCCTGGACAATGCGTTTCAGGCCGTTGCATTCACTGGTAGGGTGATGGATGAACCCGTGGTAATGGAAATATCTCGGATCTATCATCTCCCGATCAGTTGGCGGACGCCATACAAGAGGTAGTTAAACTACCCCGTCTTGCACCCAAACTTCTAGTAACTCCAGAACCTTACTCATTGGATGGGAAGGGCCGGTATCCTGAGTCTGGTTACTCTCGCGTTAGCGGCTATTGTCGAGAGAACTCTTGTGGGCTTTGATACGAAGCTCGTTTTAAGAGCGGAGTTGAGACGTGAGTGTGCATTGGCATAGACGCGGATCGTTTAGCTTGGCGGTTTTGTTGAAGTACAACTTCTCTCGAGGGACCTGCATCGGTGACAATAGCACTATGATGCGGTTGAATTGAGTATCGTTCATTTGTGCAGTTCTTGTCTTCATGGAGGCCTTGGTAAATTTCCTCTTTTTCAGGCGCTTCTCTGTTTGGTAGAGTCAGAGCGGTCGTGGTTGTGGATTGTTGCACAACTCTCTGAACTTCTGCGAGGGTCTTGAGATACAGATTTTCCAACAAAGCTTCATAAGCCGGTTCTTTACCCTTATCCTGCAGGTATTGTGACACTCCTGGCGAGTCCCTTCCCCTGTGAAACTGTTTCGGCTCTTTGTTGTTGGCTAGATTTTGTTGATTGTTTCCTTTCTGTTCATGTCCGTCGTGGCTACGTATTCTGTCTGTATCGTTGTTGGCAGGGGGACAAATTTCAGGTAAAGATTCAACATTTTTTGTGTTATCTTTAACATTGATGGTGTTCCCCGGATAAATGCTTGTCGACTCCTTCCACAACCGGTTTGCTATATTCCTTAAGAGACAAAGTGTCTCGTTTTGCCGTTCGGCGACATCAGCTTGATTTGTGAGGACATCTTCTAATATCCTAGCCATTCCTTCCATGGTGATTGGGTTTCGATCATCTGTGACCTTTGTAAGATTTGGTTGGTGGGGGTACATCACGGAGCGGAAGTTGGGATTGGTGATTGAAATGAAATCGAATTAATGGCTAAGTTTAAAACTAAGATCTACCAGTTCTAGATTTAAGAAAATTGAAATAAAGATAGAAATTGATATCTTGCAACCGAGAGATTAATCTCCCACTGTGGTCGCCAGTTGTTTTGGGGTAAAAACTGATTCTGCTGTTTTTGGTAAATTTGGGTGTGTTGATGAAAAACGAATTCAAACCCTAAAAAAATGTACTGCACAGGAGTACTTTTAAGTTTGAGAGATCAATCTGTAAGACTCTGGCCTAAACCAATAAATGGTCGTTCCAGATTCAATTCGGTCATAAAGTGAAAGAGAAGGGTTGATCTTAGGGAGGGAAGAGAAGAAGGTGTTGAGATCAGAATGTTGAATAATGAAGGTGTTGCTATTTTATGACTTGTATCAGAATGTAGAACTGGCTTGCAGAATGTAGGCTATCAGTTCACGGTGTTTTCTGGATACTTGTGTTAATAACACTTGTCTTTCGTGTTGAAGTAGGTTGAAATCCTATTTATACAAGTCATTGAGCGCACCCCTGATCTCGTAGGAAGTGGAGGCAGTTAATTAGTGGAGAAGTGGGGTTGTGTAAAAAGTGGTGATCACCACGTTTCCATTACGAGGGAAAACTGGTCACACTTTCACCCACTACTCCCATTGCTGTTAACCGTCCGTCCTTTCCTGACACATTCTCGTAATGGGCGCGTTGCACGCCGCACGCTGTAAACCGCTTGTTTTAGAGCTCGTTCAAATTAGTCGCTAATTGAAAGTCTTAAAAAAGGTAGCGTGACCGGCCACCTTTGGGAGATCGTTTGAGAACCCTATGGGTTAGCTATCAATTGGTAGATTGCTCCCAATGGAGGAGGGGTGGCCAATGATCACAGCGTTACCCTGTTGGCCTCCTGAAAATAAATCTAAACCATCCGAATAGGCTAGCGAAGTTGGATGGACGAGATGATTTGCGGCCGTTGCCTACTGTCGTTGATTTAAATTAGGGTTTAGAGGCCGTGTGGCCAATCCTATATTGACTGGTCGATTGAAAGCGTTGGGCGCTATTTTGAGAAGGCCGATCGGTCAGGTGTAAAGGCAAGCTGCCGGTGAGCATGATGACGTCTCCTGGGCCGCCTGAAATTGGATCTAAGCCACTCAATGTGGCTAGTGAAGATGGATGGTTGTGATCGATTTGCGACAGTGGTGTGTCGCCGCAACGCAAACTAGGGTTTTCAAACAGCGCGTTCACCCTACTTTGGGCAAACGATTCAATGCGCTCCTGGTTTGCCGTGGACAAGTCGATTGACCAAGGATGTAGTTGGGTCGCTGGTGAACACGTTAGCACTTCTCTATTTATTCGAAGGAAGATCTAAGCCGTCCAACTAGGCTTGCTAAGTTGGGCGGTCGTGATGTTTTTGAGACCGTTTTTAGCCGGTCTTAGCTCGTTTGAGCTCATCTTTCAACAGCGCGATCACCCATGTTAGGGTTAGCGTTCAAAGGCGTTGCGGGTGTACTAGATGGAATCCGATCGGCCGGGATGTTAGTGGGCCCTCCGTTGGTCATCATGATGATCGCCTAGTTCCGCTAGGAGTTGGCTAGGCTTGTTGAATTGTGTGGCCAAATCGTGTGTCCCTGATCGTTTTTTAAGACTGACATGGACAGTCTAGATTTTCCTTAAGGAATTTAAACGCGTTGATCGCCCTAACTTTTAATTAAAAAGTGTGTCCACATGCCGATCTCTTTATCAGAGAGTGGTGTAGCCTACACAAGTGTTTTCATGCAGATTTCAATACTGACACTTCGGGAGATTTGTGCTACTCTGCTGCGAGTGAACATTAATTGTCATGTCATGCCACATTGAAAGTTCAGCTGGGGAACATAGCATAGGAAAATACTAGGTAGGTTAATGCATTAGCGAATAATGCCGGTGGAGAATAAAATTCGCAGAATATTTTTGGTTGCTGCTGTAGGCATCATTCTGAGTGAATTATATATATATATATATATATATATATATATATATACAAATATATTGAATTGCTCAATACATCTGTGAGCGAAGAGGTTTATGCACTCATTACTTTCAAATAGCTTTTATTCCTTTGCTGGATGACAGCGCATTAAATACAGGGTTTTACAATTTTAGCCCTGAACTGAAAACCACCATCAACAATATGATGACTTTAGAACCTATCAAGTAAGATCTAAACTTATCCAATGCAAACAAAACAACTAGCAATTCTTTCTTAGTTGTTGAATAATTTAGTTGAGCATCATTAAGTGTTTTACTAGCATAGTAGATCACTTAAGGGAGTTTGTCTACTCGCTTGCCTAAAACAGCTCCTACAGCATAGTCAGACGCATCACACATAATTTCAAATGGTAAGGTCCAGTCGGGTGGTATGACTAGAGGGGCCGATGTGAGTAGAGCTTTCAATTGCTCCCATGCTTCCTTACAAGCGTCATCAAAGACAAACACAACATCTTTTGCAAGAAGACTACACAAGGGTCTTGAAATTTTACTAAAGTCTTTGATGAATCGCCGGTAAAAACCGGCATGGCCCAAGAATGACCTTATTTCCCTCACAAAGCGAGGTTGAGGCAAGTGTTGAATGAGATCAACTTTAGCTTTAGCTACTTCTATGCCTTTTTCAGAAATGATATGTCCTAGAACGATGCCTGAGTTAACCGTGAAGTGACATTTTTCCCATTTCAAAACCAAATTCTTTTCTTTACATTGAATCAGCACAAGAGTAAGACCATGCAAACATTCATCAAAAGAAGACCCAAAGACAGAAAAATCATCCATGAAAATTTCAAGAAACTTATCTACCATGTCAGAAAAGATGTTTATCATGCAACGTTGAAAAGTAGCGGGTGCATTACACAACCCAAAAGGCATACGACGATAAGCAAATGTACCATAAGGACAGGTAAATGTGGTCTTTGGTTGGTCTTCGGGTGCTATGTGAATTTGGTTATAACCCGAATAGCCATCTAAGAAACAATAGTGACTATGTCTTGACAACCTTTCTAACATTTGGTCAATGAAGGGAAGAGGAAAGTGGTCTTTCTTTATTACTGTGTTCAGTTTCTTATAGTCAATGCAAACTTGCCACCCTGTGGTCACACGAGTGGGGACAAGCTCATTCATTTCATTTTGAACTACAGTAATGCCAGACTTTTTGGGTACGACTTGAATGTGACTGACCCACTGGCTATCTAGAATTGGGTATATGATACCCGCATCAAGCAATTTCAAAATCTCACCTTTAACAACATCTCTCATATTGGGGTTAAGTCTCATTTGCATTTCCCTAGATGCTTTAATATTTTCTTCAAGATTTATGTGATGCATGCAAATTGTGGGACTTATGTCCAACCTAAGGCCTTTTTATGTTCTTTAAGCACTTCTAAAAGTTTACTTTCCTGTTTCGTGTCTAAACATGATGCAATAATCACAGGCAAAGTATCAGAAGAACCTAAGAAAGCATACTTCAAAGTATCAGGCAATGGTTTCAAATCAAGCTTACGTGGTTCGACAAGAGATGGGGCAGATTTGGAATCAGAAAGTGGAAGTGGTTCCACTGCATTCTGCCATTTAGCAATATCCATGGGTGGTACAGATTCAAGCAAAGAGTGTACTTCACTAATATACTCGGAATCAAAGAGATCTAAGTCAAAGTTATCTAAACATGCTTGCAAAGGGTCCACAAACAAGATGTCAGGCAATGAGTCTTGGATCAAACTCTCAATCATGTTAATCTCATGCAAATCACTATCCTCACAATCCAGGGGTTGTTGACTAATGTTAAAAACATTTAGTTCTACGGTCATGTTACCAAAGTACAAATTCAACACTCCATTACGACAATTTATGATAGCATTGGACGTTGCCAAGAAAGGACGTCCTAAAATGACAGGAATATGGTTATCTGGATATTGCACAGGTTGAGTATCTAACACAATGAAGTTCACAGGAAAATAAAAAAATTCAACCTTGATTAACACATCTTCAACAATACCACGAGGGATTTTCACAGATCTGTCCGCTAACTGTAGCGTAACAGGAGTGGGTTTCAGCTCCCCAAGACCTAATTGCACATATACAGAATATGGCAAAAGGTTCACACTCGCACCTAAGTCCAGCAAAGCCCGATCAATTGTATGGTCACTTATAGTGCATGTGATAGTTAGACTACCTGGGTTTTTAAACTTAGGTGGGATCTTGTTTTGAATAATTGAACTTACCTGCTCAGTGAGAAAGAAACGTTTGTGTACATGAAGCTTCCACTTTTGTGTGCATAGATCTTTCAAGAATTTAGCATAAGCAGGTATCTGTTTGATTGCTTCAAGAAAAGGAATATTTATATTGACTCGCTTAAACATCTCCATCATCTCATTGTATTGGGTACCTTTCTTCTGTTGCACCAATATTTGAGGAAATGGAGCAGCAGGTACATGAGATGGTGCAGGGACATTAACATCAGTGGAATTCTTAGAGTCACTACGATGCTCAGATTCCTTTTCTACAACGGGTGTTTTCTGTGGAGTTGTATGTAATGGTGAGTCTGATTTAGACTCATGTGACTGAGGTACACCTATATTGTCAACAACTTTACCACTACAAAAAGGGTAGTGAAAGCATTCACATGATCACGTGGAGTCTCATTACAAGTTGAGGTGCTTACTTGAAATGTACTTTTCTGAATTTGTTGAGGTTGACTAGGGAGTTTACCTTTTTCTCTCTCATTTAGTGCCTCACAGATTTGGCCCAATTTGAGTTCTAAACTCGCAAACCTATGGTCATTTAACTTATGATATTTGATAGACGCATTTATGTGTCTATTTTCATCTCTATTGTGTATATTGTTAGTACCCATTTTTGTACTTATTTTGGTATTTTATCTCTTTGTAGGTGTTTTTGGAGAAATAAGCTTTTGCGGCGAAATTGGCTCGAAAAGTTGATAAAATGCAACCCAAGGGACGAGTGTTATGCGGACTCCAGCAACGGATAAGGGGCGACCACTGGATAAGGGGAAACCTTTTCCCTTCACATTCAAATTCTGTTTTTGGCGGGAAACCAAAATCAGAAAACATGCAGTTTTGGTGGTAGTGATTTGGAGGAGTTTGAGGTCGATTAAACCTCTGATTTTCATAGGGTAGACTCCTTATGGGTCTAGGAATCTAACATGGGTGTTGAAATCGATGAAACTGGGCTCAATCGACGGATTTTTATCTCAACAGCAAAATATGGAAAGTCACGTGTGTGACAGATTTTAGGAAATTGTATGGAGATTAAAGGAAAGATTATCTTCCCAAAGCTTGATATCTATCTAAGGAAGAGTTTAGAATCAAAAGTAAAGCTCAGATACGCGTGGAAATTCTAAAACAAGAAATTGCCGCAACTTTGCCGTGAAGAGAAAGAAAGAGATTTCGGAAGATTTTGGAGAGATTTAATCGGTCTTTTTGATATAAATAGGTTGGTTGGGTCATATAGAAGGGTTGTCGAGAGTTTGGGGGGCTGAGAAGGGTTGAGGAGTAAGAAATCAAGACGAACAGAAAGCTACCTGATGCTGTTTTCTGCTGGTGCGGAGCTGAAGAACACGAAGAACATAAGACGCACAAGGAACAGTCGCGAAGAACACGAAGAACTTTGACCCACATCTAACCGTCGCAGAAGCAGTCTTATATTCAACTACAGAAAGCTGTTATCGTTTTTGACTGTGTTTGCTTAATACTTTCAGCGACCATTACCTTCCTTACAACAAGCTTTCTGTAACTATAGCTCGTCCTTTTTAATAAAAACACCTTATTTGATCAATGAAATCAACTTTTGAGCATATTGCTAATATGAGGAGATAAACCCCAACACTGGGATAACGGAGGAAGCCCTATTTCACGCATGTGGTAATTCTAATAATTCTTTTATGACTATTTGCATTGATTTTTAATTGATTTATGATTTTTATTGAATGGGTGTGATATTGTTTGATGATGTATGCTTGGTCAATGTAGTTTTGATACATCATGCTTTTGATTTACAGTCATTGCTTTTCAAAAATCTACTTTTGGCAAAGAATAAGAGTCCATTTTTTTTTTAATATTTGAGCTATAATTGATTGGAATTATTATTTGAATCACATGAATGAAATTTGGTGGAATCCTGAGTCCCAGTAACTCTCGCACCCTTTGTAATATTTTTGTATATATTTTTATTCAATTTAAAAACTCGAATCTTCACAAGTCCGAGTGAACGACAACCTTAATTACCACTTTAAAATTGCATCAATATTGTAAAAGGCTTTGATGATGGTGTGAAATTTGGCCCAATTTGAGTTCTAAACTCGCAAACCTATGGTCATTTAACTTCTGATATTGCAAAAGATTTTGATTCATTTGGTTCACACCATCATCAAAGCAAGGCCTTTTCTCTACATGGTATTGTGTGTGTGATTGTACTTGGGGGTTTCTAGGATATGAATATCCTTGGTTATTACTCGTTGTACCCCCTTGTACGGGCCCTTTATACCATGAAAAGTTAGGGTGATTCCTCCACCCTGGGTTGTAGGTATGAGAATAAGGATTGTTCTCTTGCTTATGATACAGAGCATTAGCCTGCTCAAGTCTAGACTCATGAAATGCTTGTAGTTCCGGGAAACTATCCACCAGGTGGTCTGAATTGTGGCATGCGGCACAAGTGGCCATTTCAATTTGGTCACGGAGAGTAGGGGCAGTAGTTTTCACATTCTTCTGCAGCTCTAGCGCTTCTACTCTCCTAGCCAAGGAAGCAACATTTGCTTTTTCTTCAAAATTGGACTCGATTCTAGGGACATTAGCTACAGGGCGGTCTTTTTGGGTTCAGGGATGGACTCCCATTGTTGAGTCTTCTTAGTGACTTCAATTAAGAAAGTCCAAGCCTCATTAGCACTTTTGTCAATAAATGCACCATTGCACATTGACTCAACTGTGGTGCGGGTACTGACATCTAAGCCTTCATACAAAATTTGCACAAGTCTCCATTTTTCAAAACCATGGTGAGGACATTGGAACAATAATTCATTAAATCTCTCTAGATATTTGGCCAAGGTCTCACCTTCTAATTGCACAAAACTATTCAGACTTTGACGAATTGTCACAGTCTTATGGTTAGGGAAAAACTTTATAAAAATTTTTTTTGTAAGATCTTCCTATGTTCTAATGGACTGTGGTTGTAGGGCATGCAGCCATGACTTGGATTTTTCTTTCAAAGAGAAAGGAAACAGTATCAGTTTGAGGGACTCTTCCGGCATTTGGTTAAAGCGCAAAGTCCCACAGATATCTTAAAAATCTCTTACATGGTTGTATGGGTTTTCAACATCAACCCCTATAAACACATGCAACATATGAATTGTGCTAGCTTTTAGCTCAAATTGACCAGCATCAGCTGGTAAAACAATATACGAGGGCTGGCTTTCCCTAGTTGGGTACATGTGCTCCTTCATACTACGCTCTTGGTTCAATTATTCACCCATTGTTTTAGAATGGTCAGGACTGTCTACTTCAGAACTAGGTATGTCGACTACGTCCTCTCGATGGATTCTAACTAGACGATTAGTTTTGTCACGAAAGGAAACAATCACAGCCTAGTCATGCATACCTATCAGCATATTACAGAGACCGGGCAATCAAGAGAATCACAATTCAGGGCAATAAGGTCTCGAGAATCAAAAGCTAGTCGCAGGAATTATGCACACAGATTTAATACAGGCCACAGATGATGTACTATTATAGTAATCAGCAATGCACAAGTTAGGAGAAGAAGGACTATGCGAGCTTACTTGTAGGTGTTGACATGGTGAAGTTAAGATTTCGGCAAGCAAAGAGTTCAATTAATTATCACAGACTCATGCACAAGGGTACCAAGGCTACTAGTTCAACAGACAGTCATCGTATATCACAGATCAATGCTTAAGAAAGTGACAGTCAGTTCCAGTGACGAATGCAAATATTCTGTCGAGATTAATAGACCAAAAGTGAAATGACAAGCAGGTGCCAAATTCAGGCCAAAGATGAGGCTTAGAAGACTCAGAGATTCACAATCATGCAAATTTAATACAGCTAACAATAAATTCAGCTAACCAACATATAACTCAAACATCACATGATCATGCTTTTGCACACAGATTTTAGTTCTACTGAGATCTAATTGTTGCACAACGAGATAACAACTTCAACACGTAAACAGGGTGTTCAACTTCGCAGGATTATGGAATATTTTCAGTCAGGTTTCTAGTTTACCAAGTGAACACGGAAAATCATTCAAGACAGAATCATCAAAAGTTCAGGGCTTTTACTGCTGAACAATGAGTCTACAGTTTCAACAGGAAATTATGGAAATTTATCAGAGATAAGGTTCGAGAATGATACTTCCGGTATAAACCGGGTTTAGGCACTTCCACAGATTGTGCTGCTCCTTTTTCTCTTTTTCCTAAGTGCGTATTTCAGATTCACAAGTACCTGGTAACTCAACAAAAAGTCTAAGTTTCTCAAAAATGGACAGATAAAGCAAGGAAAATACAGTATAGGAACTCAGTATGACGAACAGTGAGAGGAATCTACAGCACGTCAGTGACTTTGTTCGACAGACAGATGGAAAGAATAGATCAAACTGCTTTCAACCCAGGGTGTTATTAGCAAAGTCAAAAGAGACAGACGAAACGTAACAGAGCAGGAACAGAAGTTTCACAGAGAGATGGTAACTAATAACGATTTTATGCTGTCACAGAATTATGCAAATGAACTGCAGAACAATTTAAATGCAAAAGTGACAGGATGCAGTTACATGAGTTTCAGAATCACAACAGTTTGAAAGCTACAAAACCAAGAGTTTCGACCAATATACAACCTAAGCTACAGAATATCGATAAGTAAAGATGCGGCTAATTCAAACTAAAACAAGATGCAGTTCTGTGATGAAACTAAAATTAAAAACTATATCATGAGATGCAGGATAAACAAATGAATTTAACAGCTAAGTTATGCTATAACAGAAAAAGTAAAATCTAATTAAGTATATATACAGCCTAATGATGCAGCTATGCAGATGACAATGGAAAGATAAAAACTATAGTTACTACAGCTAAAATGTTATATAACTAAGCTACAGCTACAATACATGCTACGGATTATAGTAACTAATGAACTGAAAAAGAAAACGAAAGAGAAACTAACAACTATGATCAGCAACTTTACAGATGATATTGAACTACAAACTGACAACTACAGAAGATTTAATATGCTAAACAAAATACAGGGATAAGATTATCTTACAACACTATGATGCTGGTATGAGATGAAACAATGATGCAGTTTACTGAAGAACTTAAAATTACAACTAACAGTAACAACAGGATGCAATGATCTAACACATATATATACAAATAGTAAACTAAAAATCAGTGAAGAGGAACTTAAGATCAGCTACACCGCTACCGAGTCCTCGGCAGCGGCGCCAAAAACTTGGTAGGTTTTTAATAATACCTACAATGATAACTGCAAGTGCACAGTGTCAATTGTATAAGGTGCAAATATAGGTCGATCCTCAGGGACAAGGTGGGTGTAAAGTTGATTCTATGGTCTTACTGATTTCGAACAAGAGTAACACAAAAGTTGTTTTGTTTTGTCGATACGACTAGATGTTGGTAGAGATTATAACAGCAAAATAACAAAGATGTTAACACTAAGAATTAAGGTACTAGGATTATTGAATCCACCACTAACTTATACTAGTTATTCTCCTAGTGATACTAACCTTGTCCTTACAACTGATAACAGGGGAGATAAAAATCTTCTGTATATCTAAGGTGACTATTACATGAATTATCCAATCACAACTAAGGTATTTCTCCTAAGAATTAACTGTCTTTTCAGGGCACAGCTAATCAAAAGATCAATATATAAGATTAAGCATGAGTTGTAGTTCTTCAACACAGGACTGTTCTAACTACAATGAATGCATGACATACACTGTGAAAGTAAAGTATTAAAGTACTAAGATTGAATTTTATTCTAAGACAATTAAGCACAACAAGGTCACTGCCAAAAGCATGAATAACAAGCAGTAAGCTAGGGCTTCATCTCAACCCTAGCAGATGAATTTAGAACATAATGAGAATGATTCAACAATGGTTTAAACTAAGGAATTGATTCAACTAAAAACTGATGATTTTGTTACACAACAGTGCCTCCTATTTATACATAACTTCCTTCTCAATCACTAGAAATCAGTAATTAGAGAATACCCACTCACCCAATACATGTTTTCTGACAAACCCCTTCTGTAATTTAACTTTCCAGCTCTTTGATTTGATGATCTACAGCTGAGAAGATAACCCTAGACTTATCTCTCTCAACCCTAGCTTCTAGGGTTACTTTTTTGGAGAAGAAGCTACGATGAAGAAAGATAGATATTAGGAGTTTGATTGATGGCGGCTGAGAGGGTGGCTGTGCTCAGTGGTGGTCGGGGATGGAGTTGATTGATGGAGAGATGTGAAGTGAAGGTGCTGGCTCTGTCGGAAATAAGAAAGTGAAGAGAAGGTGGTGTTTGGTTTCTGTTCGACTAGGAGATTAATAGCTAGGTGCTCCGATGTTGGGCGGAAGCAGCAAATGTCGATGTACCGTATGGGTATGTTGTTGGATGCTTAACAACTACATTGAATCTGACGTCTCAGGTAGGAGACAGATTTGGGTCTTGGTTTTTACTTCTTCTAAGCCAAATTCTTCTTGAAAGTTAATATCTCAAGCCCATTTCTAGTTTTAGCTCTTGCAAACAACATTCTTCACCTGCGTATGAGGTGCAAACAACATTCTTCACTTGCCTTCTAGCAGGAGCTTTGTCGTCTCTCTTCCATCGTCACCACTTCTCTGCTCCTTAATTCATCCAAGCTTTATTTACTGGCTAAAAACACAAAATAAATTAGTAGAAGTATTTATTCTTGAAAACAATGAAAATACAGAATTTGGGATGATATATGATTTTAAAGCGCAAAAGATGAGTTAAATGCCAATAAAAAAGTGTAAAAATATGCAATATTTTGCACTCATCAAGTCGAAATAACAGAAGTTCTAAATTTTACTCTTTGATGTTCGAAACCTTCCCAAATGATAAAATCATTGCTTGGTCAATTTTCAAGTAATCCACAAAATTAATTCTTGAATAATAAATTGTTTCGAACTAGTATTGTTAGGGACCCATGAACATCCAATACTTTTTGAGATGCTTAACAAGACAAGCTTGACTCGAAATTTCTTATTTACAATATATAAACTATAAGTCATGCAACATAGTCTCATAAACATATGACGGTAAAGCTTGTGAGTAAATAAAATGGTGTAGTCTTCACATACCTTGTTGATGAAGTTCTCCAAATATCTTCGAGGGTGATAATTGATACTCAACTACAAACTTCTATACCTAGCCCGAGACTTGACTTACTAGACTAGAAATAAAGATGTATTTTTGTTCATAAAACGTTGACAACAAGCTTGAGATAACAAAACTTGTGAGTTAAACCGAGCAGTTCTCTAACATCATCATAATCATTCTTTACATGTACTGCATGGAAGTGGACTCGGTGGGCATTTTGGTAGGGATAAAACGACTGCACTTGTGGAATAAAGATATTACTAGCATTCACTCACGAAAATATGTAATAAAGTGTATGGTTTGTCAACAATCTAAGGGTACAGCTCAGAATACAGGACTTTATACTCATTTACCAGTTCCTAAAGCTCTTTGGGTTGATATTAGTATGGATTTTATTATGGTTACCTCGTTGTTGATGGTGGTTTTTAGTTCAGGGCTAAAATTGTAAAACCCTGTATTTAATGTGTCATCATTCTGCAAAGAAGATTGAGCCATTTAAAAGTGATGAGTGCCCATGCATCTTTACTTACATATGTATTGAGCAATTCAGTATATTTATATGAAATTTATCCAGAATGGTGCGTGTAGCAACATTCCCAAATATTATGTAAATTTCTGAGTATTTATTCTATGCCATGTTCCCCAGTTGAACTCTTAATACTGACATGACATGAGGACTAATGCTCGTTCCCAGCCGAGTAGCATGAATCTCCCGAAGTGTCAGGATTAAGATGTGTGTGGAAGTACTCAATCATAGGCACGCAAAGTTATGTTTCTCTTTAATATTAAATTAGTGATTTCTTGTATCAGTATGCAAAACTCACCAAAAATCGATTGATTTTTCGGCAACCCGCAAAATTCAACTCTTTAACCTAATTTTATCAATTTGCAAAAATTAGGTTTTTTGCGTCCTACACGATATTTCGAACCCTATTGGTCGAAACAAATCCTAGATACACTAGGAAATTGATCCAACATGGAACTAGTAGGAGCAAAATCCTACCAAAAATCAGAAAACAAGAAATAAAGATGAGCTACGGTGAATGGGAGCAGCAGCAAGAAGAGGCGTGGCCGCGCCACTTGGCCGACCAATTTTCCTCAGCAGGCGCCACCTGTGGCCGTCTGGCCACGCTCCATGTTGCTGCTTGATGGGCCCCTTTCCCATCGACCAATCAAATTGCTTTAAATGCGCTACACGCATTTTTAAATAAAGATGGAAGTTGGCAAGTCGACACACCTAAATTCCTTAAGGAACTTAATATAGACTGCCCATGACAGTCTTAAAACGATCACGTTCGTACGTTTTGGCCACTCGATTTATCAAGCTTAGCCGCTCCCTAACGCAACCGGACAAGCATCACCATACACACCGGCGGGCCCACTAATGCTTTGGCCAGTCGAATCCTCCCAACTTGCAAGCAGAGCCACCAAACGCTTACCCAAAGTAAGGTTACCGCGCGAGCTACAAAACCCTAATTTTATTAAGCGGCATTACATTACTGCCGCAAAACGATCTTGACCGCCCAACTTCGCCAACCAAATTGATCGTCTTAGATTTAATCTCGATCAATGGGCAAGGTTCAAATATGCTCACCAGCGGCTCGGCTACAGTGATAGCCAGTCGAACAACTCCCAGTGCGCCGCTAGCACCAAAAACCGTTAGACCAAAATAGGTTGGCCACACGGCTTTTAAAACCTAAATTAAATCAAAGACAACCATTAACTGCTGCAAATTATCTTGACCGCCCAACTTCGCCAGACGAATTGGCCGACCAAACTTCTATTCTAGGCGCCAAACAAGATGTGGTCGTGACCATTGCCCACCCCTCTTCCATGAGGAGCAACCGTCCAAGCCGCGGTCGCCCATATGGCTCTTAAACGTGCGCCCAAAGATGGCTGGCCGTGCTAAATAAATTAGCGGCAACCAATAACTATCGCAAATCATCTCAGCCATCCAATTTGGCTAGCCAATTTAACCGGTCTAGATTTAACTATGACCGACCAATAGGATGTCGAAATGGCTACCAGCCATCACTCTCTTATAGGGACCGACCGACCTACTTTTGGCGTTCATGAACAGCTCCCAGCAGCTTCCTGAAAGTGGCCGGTCACGCTCCTTTTAAGACACTAGGTTTCGCGACCAACCAAGACAGGCTCTATACAACGATGCACATGCATCGATTATTTTGAGCTGCTTGCTTAAAAGCGATGCTTTACATTCATCGAGTACATACGATATTTTATAAGTATCGGTTTCACAAATAACTTAGTTATTTAACATAATAGCGTTTCATGCTATTCTTTGCGGCAAGTCTCATGACTTGGCTCGCCACACATGACCACCCGTTGCCTGGCTTGTGCGTGACTGGTCAGAATAACTAGGTCTTGCAAATAAGACCCATTCAGCAACTTGCTGCATATTTTCCACGAAAATACTCGAGACATCAAACATGTCACAAACTGGAGAATGTTCATCAGGGTATTGGTCTGGCGGTTTACAGCGTGCGGCGCGGAATGCGCCCATTACGAGAAAGTGTCAGGAAAGGGCGGACGGTTAACAGCAATAAGAGAGTAGTGGGTGTAAGGCTGACCAGTCTTCCCTCATGAGGAAATGTAATGGTCACCACCTTTTACACATCCCCACTTCTCCACTACTTAACTGTCTCCACTTCCTACAAGATCAGGGTGCGCTCAATCATGACTTGTATAAATAGGTTTTCAACCTATTTCGACAAACAGAACTGTTATCAACATAAGTATCCTGAAAAACACCAAGAACTGATAGCTTACATTCTGCAAGCCAGTTTTATATTCTGATACAAGTTATAAAATAGCCACACCTTCAGAGTTAACCATTCTGATCTCAACAACTTCTTCGCTTCCCTCCCTAAGATCAACCCTTCTCCTTCACTTTGTGGCCGAAGCAAGACTGGAACGGCCATTTCTTGGTTTAGGCCAGGATTGTATAGATTGATCTCTCGAATCTAAAGTACTCCCATGCAGTGCATTTGTTTAGGGTTTAGATTCTTTTCTCGGTGGCACACCCAAATTTACCAAGACCAGCAGAATCAGCTTTACCCAAAAACACTCGTACAGCTAGAGGGAATGATTCTGTGATGGTAATAGTTGATATATAATCAAAGATGGCTCACTTTATTGTTTATAGAAAAGACTATAGATGCTTCTAATGTTGCATCTTTATTCTGATGTAGACGTCTACATGGAATTCCAAAATCCATTACTTCTGATCGTGATACTAAATTATTGATATATTTTTGGAACACATTATGGATGCGTTTGGGCACCACATTGCAGTTCAGCACTACTTCCCACACACAAACAGACGAAAAAACTGAGGTAGTCAATAGTTCTTTAGGTAATTAGATCTGAGTTAAATGTGCTGACAACAACAAGCATTGGGTTACTTTATTTCCTCATATAGTGTTTGCATTTAAGACTTCAGTAAATCGATCTACTGGTAAGACTCCATTTGAGATTGGTTACACAAAGGTACCCAATCATATTCTAGACTTGGTAGTACTTCCTAAGTGTCATAATTCCAATGTAAAAGATGATAGCTTGATAGAGAAGGTTTCTCAGCTTCATCATGAACTGAAATCCAAACTTGAGGAATCTAATGCAAGATACAAGGAAGCTGCAGACAAGTAAAAGTGATTCAAGACTTTTTAAGAGGGAGAATTAGTCATGATTAATCTTTGGAAATAAAAATTCCCAGTGAGAATGAATAACAAGACCAAAATGATGAAGTACGGTCCATTTAAAGTGTTAAGGAACATAAGAGACAATGCTTATGTGATTTATCTACCTAAGGGTTGCAATATTTCCAAAGTGTTCAATGTACAAGAAGTTTTCACTTTTCATGGTGATAATGAACTCATGTTTCTTACAGCAAACTCGAGGTCGAGTTCTTTTCAAGAAGGAGAGATTCATGTAGTACATCCCATACAAGTTGAACAAGTAGTGTAGAAGCTAACTTCTTTTCTCTATTTCGTGTTTTGAAACCTTCCTTTAATAGTTCTTTTATATGTTTATGTGTTCTATTATTAGTCAACTTCTTTATTTAGCTTATTAGTCGATTGTGTAAAACCTTTATAAAAAGGCAGGCCATACTTAACATACTAAATTACATATACTGGGGAAAGGTGTCTGGTCGGGATGTCTACTCAATTCCCACTTATATTTTTTGATTCTCACTTACATGTTGTATTATTCGCTTCGGTAATGGATCGAATAACCGACAACAAATGTGATCGAACTTCATATTTCGCCACAAACACATGAATGTAGACACTTCATTACTAAGGAATCACATAATACATAAGCTAGTATCGCATCTTACATATGCCAGTATGATGGCGACTAAGGAATTCAGCTTCAACCCGATGATGTCAACCAATTTTTATGCCACGTACGGTAAGTCGGTGGGATGATTGGAGGAGTTGAATTTTGATGAAGTCAAAGGGTTTTAAGAAGAGCCCTGCTCGTAGTTCATTAGAGGTCAATGAAAAGTTTTTGAATCTAAAATAAGATAACATAACCTACTTCTTTATTTGATAAAA
This sequence comes from Papaver atlanticum, assembly GCA_023531105.1. Classification (NCBI taxonomy): domain Eukaryota; kingdom Viridiplantae; phylum Streptophyta; class Magnoliopsida; order Ranunculales; family Papaveraceae; genus Papaver; species Papaver atlanticum. The sequence goes on along the minus strand of JAJJMB010010308.1, from coordinate 3,848,072 downwards.
GATAGAGAGAAAAAAGTTGTTTGGTATCATAACTAGAAATTAGCTGCAACATTTGGATTGCTCAGTTTGGAATACTGAATCTAGTTTAACCAGTATCGGAAAGTAAGTGCGGTGTATATAATTAAGGGATTGGAATCATATTCGTTATTTCAGAGACGAATGTAGTTCTCCTATAAGATACTGGGGATGATCGAAAAATTCATTTTCTAAAACATAAATATGAATAATTACTTCATCCAAGTAAATTCAAATAGTCTTCAAATGTCATTCATAAATTACATAGTTATCACAATTATGAACTTCAACCATGAAATTAACAGATAAAATTTCTCATCTTATTTCAAATAAATATACTAATAAAACCATCTTAATATAGTTTAGAGTTGCTAATCAACTAAACAACAGAAACTAATGATGATAAGTAAAAACATAATAAAGAACGACTCAGTGACAATTGAGTATGCGCAAAGCTATCTCCGAGAGTTCTTCATGCATACTAAACTCAAAATAGATATGAGATGTAATTTCTATCTTCCGATTATTCTCAAACTGGATTTTGCATACATTCTGATACATTAATGCCTCAAATACATATTTATCTGAAGCATCGTAATATTCTTCAAACCTTGAGTAGCTGCATTGAGATCTGACTCCGCATAAGAAAACCATTTTTTGCACTTAGTAATAGTTTGATTTGCATCAAATATTTTTATACTGCAGAAAGATTACTTTGTAAGTAAATAACTTGAACTTTTACGCAATCAACAATGATGGTCGTAATACCAACAATATTCGCATTGTCACTCCGATTATCAACTTTAACATACTGATTACAAGATGTTTGTGCATCGGTGTTACTACATACTCGACGGATCAATTCATCGTCTGCCTAAAAAAAGTTGAAGGTTGATGATTATAGTAGAGAAAAGTAACAAGAACAAAGATGATATAAACCATGGAAATTGAATGCCATAACTTTTTCTCTTTGAAGTTTATAGAGAGACGGGTTCTGAATATGAAAACATTAACCTGAATGGGTCTAACATTTGTCCGGGAATCCCGTGCGGAAGGGCTCTCGCTCAGCTGATCAAAGGTAATGCAAAAAACTAAATGGTTTGTGGGATGTTGTTCAAAATTGATGTTGATCTTAAACAAAATTATACTTGATATGTATTATAGTTAAGAACCTTCACCATAATTTTTGTTCATTTCATAAAAATGGAATGAAGATACACGCCACACACAGAGCCGTACCAAACTTTTTAAGGGGCTCTAGGCGAAAAATCATGGAGGCTCTAAAAGTTAAATTTATTGTTCCATAGGAAATTAACATTGATAATATATATTAGAATGTGAAAATCAAAAAAACTACGTCAAAGTAAAGCTTCTAGCATCATTTTTTTTTCTTATTTTTGACATAAGTTAGTATTTAGATTTGATACCAAATGTGATGTTTTTTTCTGATAAATTTCACCTGAAGCTAATACAATATTAAACAAAAACGAAGATTTATTTTGCGTTATATGTGATATCTTATGTATCATATATATAATATATATATATATAACTCACATTTATATATGTATTTTGGGTATTATATTTTTATATAACAACAATTTTTAGGTGGGTATTTGGGTGATATGTATATGGAAACATGTAAAACTTTGTATTCACAACTAAAATCTGAAATTATATAGTGTTATTCACTTTGGTAATTCCTAATTTGGAAACGAACGAATGCAACTCTTTCGTTTAGATCTAGATCTCTTCTTTTCTTTAGGTTTATCCTTTCTCTTAGAATCATTCATACTTTGATAAGAAAGAGGAGAAACATAGTTACTTACCTTGGAAGGATTTTTCTTTTGGAAGAAATGAAGCACATATGTCAAGCGACTAGCCATTCGTTGCAGTTTGTTGACATACCTCGCTTTTTGTTTTTACTTGAAGCATTATTTGAGTTTGTGACCTTCAGTGGCACAGTAAGGACATGTTGGTTGATAGGAGGTTCCGGAACATCCATTCATTCTGCAGAGAAACACACTTGAGATGATCCTGAAAAATCAGTAATAAAATTCTCATTAGAAAGTGAAAATTCCATTATATCCTCACATTAATTGATGAAGGATTTTCAAGAAGTTTATCAAGATTGATGTGAGTATTGCTACATTCATCAAAGTTAACCAGTTTTTCCAAAATTGTTATGCCTGAAACATCTTCCTCTGCTAAATCATAACGATCAAAATTTCATCAAGAATTGCAGCAAGATCCTTATTGCTGGTGTATTTTCTGCGGTTTGGACATTCATTAGCAAAGTAACCAAAACCTATACACTTGAAGCACTGAGGCATATCATCATCATCATTATTGTCATCTACCTTTTTAGGAGGAATATGATCATGTGGCTTGTTTGATGATGATGGACGTTCTCTAGAAAACCGTTTATATCTCTTCTTGATAAAATATCTAAACTGTCTTGTAAAAGATATGGAATTTTCAAGATCTTCATCTGATAATTCGTTAACAAGATTTTTCTCAGAGTTGCCAACACTTTCACTTTTGTTAAGTACTTCAGTATTATTAAGTGCTTTCAAGCCAATATTTTTTCCAGCTTTAGTTTGTTGTTCATGATCAAAGATCTTTAAACTTTCCAACAAAGATGCTTCTGGAAAGTGTAGCAAGATCGTTTCCTTCGGTGATGGCATGTTTCTTAGTCTCGTATCGAGATGGCAAAGATCTTAGAATTTTTATCAAATCCCTTTCAGGAATAGTCCTTCATGATGCATGACAAGTATTAACTGTTTCAGACAACTTGTGATTAAATTCCTCAAATGTATCTTTGTCATCCATATGAAGGTTTTTCCAGTCAGAAGTTAGGTTTTGAAATCTGGCTTATTTCTCTATGGTATTCCCTTCAAATACGATTTCCAAGATATCTCAGGTATCCTTTGATCTAGTGCACATAGATACATGATGTAGAAGATCTTGGCTTATGGCATGGATAATAACGTTCAGCCCATCAGAGTTGTGTTTAGCATCACTGATTTTTGCATCGCTATATGTAATTATGTCTTTTGGAACAACAACTTCTCTTACACCAACCATTGGAAGATTGTATTTACTTACAACAATAACCCATGTTTTGAAATCATGAGCTTGTTACGAAGGATCGCATAGCTATTTTCCACCATAAGTAATTTGTTCCATTGAAGGCTGGTGATACGTTAATCAATATTGCCCTCTTGTCCATAATTCAGAACGCCACAAACACAGACTTATTAGGTCTAAAGGTATTTTCCTATTTTGGTACTTGCTTAAAAAGAAATGGTACCAAGTACACCATCAACTTTTTAGTACAACTGCAAGTATACAACCTTGATGATCCTTGATAATATGCATATATAGTTTATATATCTATGTCTTCTCAATCAGAAAGTCTAGAAAATGGATTCCGTGAACCTGATTGTTAAGAAGAGTACTTGGATGATCCCGAAAATCAATATCCAAGATCAATCTTGTCGTATCCAAATAAGCCAATCGGAATTCTGCCAAGTATGAAACTTGTATCTATCTTTCAAGATATGAATTCAAAAAGAATGAGTCTCGTAATCGATCCTAATTAATATGGACGTATCTACTAAGATTGAATATGTACTACTTGTGTATATCTTGTTATAAATATAAACAATATAATGCGGAAAAGGGAAAACATAAGACACCAGAAGTTTTGTTAATGAGGAAACCATAATAGCAGAAAAACCCCGGGTCCTCGTCCAGATTTGAACACCAAACTGTATTAAGCCGCTACATGCATTAGCATGCTATAAAACTTCGGACTGGAATATAATTGAGAAAAGATCCACCCTCCAAGTGATTCAATTACATTCACGCTCCTTATGCCTCTTGAACCTCGCAAGGGTCTATGCAATTGATTCCCATAGCTGACATCCTTTATAGCCTACGAGCTGATTCAACCTAAGTGAAACCTTGTGATACCAATATGCCTCTAACAGATAAGCGTATTTGATTTCCCTTTACATTAAAGATCAAGGCTTGGAAATATGTTTGCAATAGAAAAAGATAGCAAACCTCGTAAATCCGGAACACTTATACTCAGTTAGATGAGAATCCTGGATTCTTAAAAACTACAATGACTCACGAGCTCGTCAACCTTATTTGACCGGCCAAGAGATGTTTTAGCCGTTAATAACCTGTTTGATTAGCTATACACACTAATTAATATAAACTAATAAAACAATAATTTTGTTATGAAAGTAGTACCATTGAATAGACCTCGAAAAATTACTCAGAATGGACTACTTGAACGCGTCGTTTGGATGCATGAAGAAGGAGGTGTGAAGGGTAAAATCGTAATTTTATGGGAAAGTATTATTAAGGCAACCGATTTATCTACTATGAGAACCCTGTTATATTCGATAATCCTTATTCCTTTAGATGCCCATATTTGAATGCATGGGTGTTATAGCAAATTCATTTGGTTATTACCAAATGACAATTTCTATTCTTATCTTCTTCCTTACCTGCTCTTCTTCTCCCTCCTCTGTTGATATCAAGGTCCAGAGAATTAAATGGTAATTTTGTGAGAAACTTTATAATTTAGTGAATCAATGAGAGTGTCCGTGAAATTGTAGAGTTGTTTTAATTAGGTTTGCGTTGATTGAATACAAGTAAACTAAGATTAAGGTTTTGATAGGATTTTAAGCTATATGTAAAATAACTGCAATCGCACAGTGTCAACAATGTAGACAGCGGCAAGTACAGGATGAACCCACATGAAGCGATAGAAAATGCCGTAACCAATATTCCTAATCGACTAACCAAGGATGAAATTTTTGGATTTTTAGAATCCAAGCAAGAACAATAAAGTTAAATAAACTAAAATGTACAATGATGGAGCCGGTAACTAGGGTATCCATCTTCCACTAATCTAACCATGTAAACTCAATTAATCTCCAAAATAAGTTCTCATGCATTACTCGATACAATATTGAAATGAATCTCATGTTTCGGAAGATATTTCACTACAAACTAGATTAAAATTATTTCATTGGTGCAATTTTCTTTGCTTCTAAGTTGATATTTCTAAAGATTTATTTATCAATCGCAAAGCATATCCCATCAAATATTACTAAGCATGGCATACCAATTTAAAAACATAAATAAACAATGGAGTTCTCTAACCAAAATATAGTCTCAAAGAATCAAATATCAATCTACAAGCATACGCCGTCAAAGAATCTAATCCAAGCACGACGTATTAAACTGAAAGATATTCAATCAATTCAACTATTTAAGCAATAATTTTCCAAGAAAATATTGAAGAAAATTAGTAAATGTTTAAACCGTTATTTGAAATAATATATATGAAGAATTGACATTTGAGTCAACACAATCAAATTAGTTTCCACCAAAACCCTAGCTACAAAATTATAAGAACATGGTAATGGATTTCTCAAAAGCCAACAAAATAAATTACAAGAAAATAAGAAAATAAACCGTTGTCGTTGTCACCCGGTAACAATCCATTTCCCTTTCCCTTGGTTTTTCAGCCTCCAACTAAGCCTTCATGGCTGCTCCGTTTCTCCACCGTACTCCCTCTAACAGTGCGCCTCCAATCTCCCTCCATTGTTGGCAGCTGACGAACAGAACTCCAGAAACCCCCCTCTTATTCACGATTGATAAAGGGGGATACCACTATTGGCGGGGGTGATACCAATTGAGCAATCCAACGGCTAGGATCTGTTAATATTTATTTGTCTTATATGAAATGGTATCACCCCCAAGTAATACTGGTATCCCCTTTATAAATCGTGCTCTTATTCTCTGTTGCTCGGGTAGGTTATAAACCCCAGCTCTCCCAATGAATTTCCAATGGGCCCAAGCTCTGTTCGGGTAGTTTAAGCTTAGTCGATCCACCAAAACTCACGTGCAGACACCATAGTGTTTGTCCCATGCGTTTCCTCTTGTTTGACTGGAGTACATACGTTTCCTCTTGTTTGACTAGCCGTAAATATCTCTGGTGTTCAACACCACTATGTATCGGTCATGTGCAACTAGTTTGGTTAAACAACCTAGTATCATTCCAAGCTCACATGTGGACAAGCAAGCCTTCCCACTAGGCCTGTCAATGGATGAATATCCGTCGTATATTTAGAAATCCGATATCCGACAGGTTAAGCACTATCGGATATTCGATATCCGATAATATCCTATAGGATGGCAAAATCAGATATCGATTCTGATAGGTTAAGCTATCGGATATCGGATATTTATCCGATAATATCCGGTTTTGACAAAGAAAATCTATAATCTGTAAAACATATGCAGAGGTGAAATTTAAGTTCTATGTTTAATACATACCATCCAAATTTTCTTCAAACACATAAACAGTCTTAAAACATTACTCTTAAATAGTTATGTCTCTAAGTATCTTACTCACACATACATGAAAAGAAACACAAACAAATGTTAAAGAAAGTAAGAAACTTCGAAACACTAAGTATGATAAGTATCTGTCACTCTCCTCTCCAGTCTCTGACTCTCTTATCTTTATTCTTCTTCGATTTCCATATTTGCATTATAACAAGTCAACATTCAAGTAAGATACACAACTACATAAGTAGTAATAATAGGAACTAAGAAGAATAACAGATGAAACTATGCACTGAGTTTAAGCCAAAAAAAACAAAAAGAAGAAGTTACCTTCACAAAAGAAATCTGGCAACCAATCGCTTAAGCACAACAATGCTTCAACAACCTATGGATCTAATGAAGCTCTGTATGTTGTAAGCACTCTACCACCTGCACTGAACATTGATTTGGATGCCACACTGGTGACTGGGATAGCCAAGACATCTCTTGCCATCTTTGCAAGAGTTAGCTTCCACCAACTCAAGATTTCAAACAAATACTCATCTTTTGGTGAGCCTTTGATAAGCATTGGTTCTTCTAAGTATTTGTCCAACTCATATTTCTGCACCTCAAATTCAATGTTTTCCATCATAAACTCATCATAATCAGAATCACGTACTTCATCTTGATTACCTAAATCCATCATACTAGAGCTAGAGACAGAGCTACGGCCGCCAAAATAGTGTTCATATGCATTTGAGTTTTGTGAATCATATGCATTGAAAAGAGTTTTCAATTGTGTTTTGAATGTGTTATACCTCACTGCATAGCCACTGGATCCATACAACTTCTTATAAAGAAACTCTACCCATCTTGCTTTGTATCTAGGATCTAACACAACTCCAATGCCCATAACCAAATTACTCAAGCCAATATGCATCAAACTTTTCCCTCATCTTCAACCCCATTTCTATGATATACTCATAATCACTATCTTCCCATTGTTTGATGCACTTGTTAACTTCATACACCCCATTGTAGTACATGTTTTCAGTTGGATACTTCATCCCTGCAAACCTGGTTGAAACATCATTAAACACATCTAAACATGCACAAATAACTACCCCGTGTTGCCAGTCGTCTTCACTTGGTAGACAGTAGAATTCAGGATCAAGGACAGCTAATCTTTCAAACCCTTTTTTAAATTCAATTGCATTCTTAAGCATTACAAAAATTGAGTTCCATCTAGTGTCCACATCTAGACTAACTGCCTTTCTAGACAACCTACATTGTGACACTGTCATTTCAAACCTCTCTTTCCTAGCTTGTGAAGATTTAACATACTTAACACAATCTCTAATTGATTGCACAAACATATCAGCAACTTTCATACCATCTAGGACAACCAAATGAAGAATGTGGTTGGCACACCTCATGTGAAACAATTCCCCGTCAAGAACTAGACAACCTTACTCTTTAGCCACCTAATCAAATTTCTCATCATAACACCATTGGCAGCAGCATTATCAGCAGTTAAAGCAAGGAATTTCCTATCTATGTTCCATTCAAGAGTGCAAGTTTTGATACATTCTGTGAGAACATCTCATGTGAGTGGTGATGGTACTAAAATATAAACTAATATTTTCTTCACCAAGTTCCATTCATCATTTATGTAGTGGCATGTTACACAACAATACCCATCTTTAGTATGCTTAGCAGTCCACATATCAGTTGTAAGAGTACATCTAGAGGTCAAATTATCCAGTACTACTTGCAATTCTTGTTTTTGTTCACGAAAAAACTTCATCAAATAACTTCTAGTTGTGTTCCTACGCATGATCTTAGCAGCAGGGTTCATAGACTTGCAAAACATTCTAAAGTAAAAATGTTGAGCCATGTTTAGAGGGTAATCATGCTTAACAATCATTTTAAACATGTATTCCCTAGAAACTGCAAGATCATACTTCCAATTAGCTAATTTTACAGCTTTGTTACCTGCTATTTTCAGTGAAGTATAAATCTTCTGTTGTCCAGGCTTGTTCTGTTCTCTCTTTGGGAAGGTCTTTAGATGATTAGACAACCTGGAAGTACCAGTACTAACACTTGACGCATCAATCATCTTCTTGCAATGATTGCATGTACCTAGTACAATAGCTTCCTTCACCTGTTTTTTGTTGTATCTTATTTTAACATCCCTTTGAAATTCATCCCACACTGGTGACCTTGTTGCTCTAAGATTTTTCTTCAGAGCAGTTATCAGTGGATCCTCATCATCTTCTCTATCTTCATCATCTATATAAGAGCCTAACATTGTATCATCAGCTGGGTTCTCTTCTGGTTCTGGTAATCTCCTAGTGTCACTAGTACCCGGTGTTGAGCCAATTGCTGAAGCTTGAACACTTTGTGATTGTGAACCATCCATAGAAATGATAGCATTTGATTAAGATTGAGGTAAAGGGGTTGACTTTGAGGTTGGAACTATCTTTCCCTTGGCTGGTTTTTTAAATATTTTTGCAATTGCCTATATTAAAGTTAAACACAGAGTAAGTTACCAAAGAAATGAAAAAAGCATTCATAACTATTAACAGTAAATACTAAAAAGCATTCATATCAATCACAGCAAGAATCCAAACCAAACTGAGTAATTAAGATCAAATACAGTTCAAGAACATTCTTTACCAACCAGCTTCAATTTCAATTTAAGTTACAACCTAAGTACCTAACAGGCAAATGACTATCTAGGATAGTTTAACTTAATACATGTTACATGTTAGATGGTGGTGTGTTGCTTAATGGGACCAAAGTAGCACCAATCATTTACCTAGAGTAAGGCTTCTTAGTAGCAGGACGCCTCTTCTTTACTGCTCCGGCAGCAATGTCCTGCAAACAATCACCAAAAGTAAGACAATGGATTCTGTAAAATGACATAAATAACAATCAAATGGAGATGCAGTTGTAAAAATAGTTCATTTGTCCCTTAGGTATACCGAGGAAATCTTCTAAGGTAAAATTTGGTAGAAGTTACATAGGTGAAAAGAGAATATAATGTAGAAAATAGGCTCAAACTCGAAATGGCAATAAGCTCATGGTGACAGTGGAGTGATGAAATTGGAAGTAAAGTAGGTTGTTTACCGTGTCGAAACCAAAGCAGCCATTGAAACGATTCAACAAACAATTTGTATTGAATAAAAACATAGTTATACAGACACATGGTTTTTGCATCATATTACATAATAACATTTGAGGGAAGAAATGCATGGGTAATACTAAACATGCAAATCATAATTAGCTAATTTATTGGCATTGGACCCGACTACTCTAAACCCAAAATTACTTTCTCAACATGAAGAGCTACTTCACTAGCCTTCATGGCTTCATATCGCTTTGTCATCCTAAATTTCTTGACTCCAATTGCAACAAGTATTTTTATTACCATTAAAATTTAACCAATAGAGAAAACCCAACTTCAATCATCATCTAAATGATTCAATTCAATCAATACTAACCAGTAAACACAGCAAGTTTAGCCTATGATTGAGAAGAAAACACAAATTTAGAAACAGCAACAGAAACCCTAATTTGCAATTTCTGATTTCAAAACCCTAATAAATTCTAATTTCATATCAACTTATACAAAATCATCACTCTATATCATCAAATTCTATCAACAAAACCCAAAATAAACTGAACCGCAATACTAAATAATTTTCTACACAGAGAGAAGAGAAAGATTGGTACCAGCTTAATCCATTACACCCTCGATCTTTCACGCCAAGTTTAAGAAATTGACGTTGCAAAAGATGACTAACTCCTGATGCTATCAGCTGCTAAATCTAGGTTTGTTGCAGAGATCCAGTATTTTAGTGAATCAATGGAAAGGCGGTGAGAAGAGAAGACAAAAAGAAAAGGAAATGAGTTTTGGTTTTCTTTCTTAGGTTATCAATGAGAAATAAGGGTGATGGAAAATTACACATAAGTCCTCGTCTATCGGAAATTACAAGTACGTCTCTATTATATCGGATATTAAACAAACGGATAGAGCTTAATCCGATTCCGATATGTTAAGGAAGAAATATCCGATAACAAATCCGATCCGATATTCGATAAAACATATAAATCCTATAGGATCTCGAATAATCGGAAACGAATTCCGGATATCGGACAGATATTGACAGGCCTACTTCCCACCAACTTCAAACAAAGTTCTTGTATCCATTCCACCTGCTTTACTGCTGCCACTAAGTTTTATTTAAAATAATTCGTGAATGCTTTCACCCTGGTTGTAAATTTTCAAATGCAAGTGTTAATAATAGCAGGAAATTCATTATGTTTGATGCTGCTTTCAAGAAGGATACTAACAAGTATGCCTTTGCTATGATATTCATTAGCAATAATGGATTGATAAATGATTTTGTAGGTAGCACAGGAAACTGCTCTGGCTCAGATGAAGCAGAGTCAAGAGCCTGAGGAGGAGCCACAAGATGGAAAAAAACAATGGTCTAGATGACATAAGCTTTTTGAATGATAATCTCAATGTGATTAACGGGATGAAGAGGGGACATTTTGCTGTAAATTGGAGAAGTGAAGTTTTCTTCTTAAAGCTTTAGATACCAACATTTCTTTTGCTGCTTCCTATTATCGTTATATCAAACGAAATTGTAGCTTTCTTGCGGATAAATTAGCTAAATATCTGAACAAAATGGATAACACGGAAATAGATTCTATGAGATGGGGCAAAAGTAGAAAAGCTAGTTTTCATAATGATATATGTAAATCAAACTGTGTAATTGTGTTTTCTTAGTTCTATGATTTGCTCTTTTCATCAAAATAAAAGAAAATTATGTCATGTGGCACCAACAAATAGGATCAATATTAATCCCATTAACCAACATTAAATCAGCATACTTCCTCCCACTTTTCGTATTTGTGCCACTAGCACATTAGATGTGATAACTATAATAAATTAAGTCTTTTCATTTGTAGTATCTCATGGATGTTCGCACTAGTATTGGAAGGTGTCATCTAGCCGCATCTCAATTTTATTTTACTCCCGTCTTGAAGTTTGACAGAAATTTGGAAATGGTGGATTGTCGTTATTGCCACAGATGCCATAAAGAACATTTATGCTAACTTTTGCCATTGTATTAGTGTAGCTCTGAATTTTATCTGTGAAACCTATAAAAGCATAAAAATATAGAAATTGGTATAAGAACCATGTTAGAAATTAAAAATATGGCGGTGAAAATGGACAAATTAAGCACCCAACAGGTTTCTTTGAGATTCGAGGATGAAGATGATAATTTAGAGGTTAAGATCGAGAGAAGAAGAATAGAATCCAGTATTGATTGATGGGGTGGGGTGGGGGGTGGGGTGGGGGTGTTTATTTGAGAAAAACGACCCAACCTCAAATTACAGGTAAATCAGATATTAAAATTAGGGTTTCTGTTCTTATTTGTGTTCATGTGAAATTAGTAGTATTATTGATTTATAAATGATGGGTTTTCTGTTATGATAAACCATAAAGGGAAATTGGTAATTGAATTACAACCTTAATAAAGAATTGAGAGAAATTAGGGTTAATGATTGTAATTGAACTTTCAACTGAACAGGAAGTTGATAAAGAAAATATAGATTAAGATAGAAATGGAGATGGTTGTATGGGGTTCAATTGTAATTTCTGTGAACTGTAGATTTTATGCTCATAAATGATGTTATGTTGAGTTGAATTGCAGTTGGTGATGAATATGTTGATTGAAGGGAAGTAGTTGAGAATATGGCGTACAGTGATGCTTGAGTTGAAGATTAGAAAAAATAAATAACTCTGCAGCTGATAGAGGTTTGATTGTAGATATATTACAGTTGCAGTTAGAAATACAACTAAAACTATGAAGTGGACATTTCAATGGTGGTGGTGTATTGAAGGTTGTAAAATGCATGAATTGGTATTGCATCTGAATCATGGTGGTGAAGTGTAGTAGTTGCTGGTGAAGCTGTATGGTTATGAATATATGAACTGGGATTAGAGAATGTAATGGTAATATTGATGGAGATACAGTTCATGGAATGTATGGGAGTTGAATTGGCAGGTAGTTGTGGTGGTATGATGAGTGGAGGCTATAGTCAACTGAATTGGTGGATTGAACTATAAGTATTACAGGGGATGGGTTCAGTTTAGGTTGAGCTGCAGTTGACAGTGTTGCACTGATTGATTTGAACTTGGTTGTAATGTCGCAATGGCATTGGTTTCTAAAGAAAGCTTGCAACTAGAGATTAAGGTATGCTGAGTTTGTAACTATGAAAGAATTAATTATGAAATTTATTTAAAGTGAATGAGTTATTGAATTGATGAAAGTTATTAATATAGTTTTGTAGAGTTCAGGTGATAGATGGATTGATGTTAAAATGGTAGTGAAGAAGATGATGTTATGATATATCATTCTGATATAATTGAATCCATGGCATGAGCATTGGTTTTTGTCCTGTATGGTGTTGCACCATGATGGCACAACAGGAACATTGTCCTGTGCAACAGCCTTGGCCAAATGCTATTCAATATAGCTGAATTTACTGGACCAATTAACTTGACTCAATCAATCTAATTGAGTCAAATCTAATAAACTCATTAATTCACAGTTTATTCCAGTCATCTGACTGACTGGTCTGACTTAGTGAATCTGGCTGAGTCGGCTCGGTCTAACTCGGATGTGACTCAATGATTTACCAGAATTGACTCTGCGACTTTGACTTGACCTTGACCTGACGTTGAGCGTTAGTTTACCGTTGACCGTTGTTGACTGATGACCATCGACTTTTCCGGCCAACTGAGATGTTCTCCAGCGACGTTTCCAAACAATTTCTGGGCATTTTTCCTACTCTATGACCAATTTGGACAGATATCTATCAATATAAATTTAATGAAGAAAGAGATAGTAGAATATTATAAAGTACAATGAGATATAGCAAAGGATATCGACTGGATTCTGAGAACCATTTATGTATTATTGTCATGTTGATTCAGATAGTAATTACACATTCAAGATGATGATGATGATGATGAAGGGCGGTTTTATAGACTTGTAGATAGGAATTCGTGAAGTAGGCGTGATTCGTCAAAAACAGGTGGAAACTCTTGTAACCTTCTTGTAATCATCAAGTTACTTCTATCTGCAAGCATGATGTATTGTGCCTGTATTGTTGAGTATGATGTATATATTTAATATGTATGGGCGATGTTTACAATGAATGTAATTGTGTGTCCATAGTATGCATTGTGTAGATTCTCCGTAAGGAGTGTCTGTGATTCTCCACGGCTTCTTGCTAAGTTGAGTATGGCAAGGAAAGCTGCTTGAATATTATATAATAGACCGTGTAAGCCGGTTGAATATTATTCAATTTACTTTCATTAAGATAGTAGGCCGGGGTAAGCCGGTCAAATATTACTTAGTAAGCCGCGGTAAGCCGGTTGAATAATATGTATACTATTTATTTTTGGGAAGTCACTCGCATGCAAATTATGTTGTTTGTCTAACTTTCTAACCTTGATGGTAATATTCTTAATTATAATTTGGGTGGACACTTCATGTGGACGATGTTGTTATTATTGATTAGGGTTATCCTTGCGTCGTCTTCTCCAATGAGTTTGGCGAGGTTAGGGTGACACTTTCTTCATGATGCATGATTCGCAGATTGCTTTATTTCATTATTTCCTTTTAATTGGTATTCCTTTAAAACTGTGAAGCATGTTAGTAATTACATGAGAGTTATATGTTTCCACTAAGCACCCCTTTGGGATGATGTTGATAGACGCATTTATGTGTCTATTTTCATCTCTATTGTGTATATTGTTAGTACCCATTTTTATACTTATTTTGGTATTTTATCTCTTTGTAGGTGTTTTTGGAGAAATAAGCTTTTGCGGCGAAATTGGCTCGAAAAGTTGATAAATGCAACCAAAGGGACGAGTGTTATGCGGTCTCCAGCAACGGATAAGGGGCGACCACTGGATAAGGGGTAACCTTTCCTATTCACGTTCAAATTCTGTTTTTGGCGGGAAACCAAAACCAAAACAGAAAACATGTTTCTGGCAATTTTGGTGGTAGTGATTTGGAGGAGTTTGAGGTCGACTAAACCTCTGATTTTCATAGGATAGACTCCTTATGGGTTTAGGAATCTAATATGGGTGTTGAAATCAATTAAACTGGGCTCAATAGACGGATTTTTATCTCAACAGCAAAATATGGAAAGTCACGTGTGTGACCTGTTTTAGGAAATTCTAGAGAGATTAAAGTGTTATAAACCTTCCCAAAGATTGGTATCTATCTAAGGAAGAGTTTAGAATCAAAAGGAAAGCTCAGAAACGCGTATAAATTTTAAAACAAGAAATTGCCGCAACTTTGCCGTGAAGAGAAATGAAGAGATTTTGGAGAGATTTAATCGCTGGCCTAGATTAAATCTTAGGTGACCAACCAAAGACTAACTTAATAGCGTCACATGATATTTCTTGCAGCAAGTCTCATAACTTAGCTCACCACACGTGATCGTACGCCGCCTAGTTTGCGCGTGATTGGTTAGAATAACAAGGTCTTGCATACAAGACCCACTCAACAATCTGCTTCATATTTTCCATGAAAATACTCGAGACATCAAACATGTCACAAACTGGGGGATGTTCATCAGGGTATTGGTCTGGCGGTTTACAGCGTGCGGCGTGCAACACGCCCATTACGAGAAAGTGTCAGGAAAGGGCAGACGGTTAATGAGCAGTAAGTGAGTAGTGATAGACGCATTTATGTGTCTATTTTCATCTCTATTGTGTATATTTTTAGTACCCATTTTTGTACTAATGTTGGTATTTTATCCCTTTGTAGGTATTTTTGGGGAATAAACATTTTTGGGAAAATTGGCTCGAAAAGTTGTTAAAGGCTCCTGGGAGGACACTTGCTATTCGGACTCTCATTTTGGATAAGGGGTAACCCATTTCCAAGCAGCTGCTAAGCACAGACCGGCACTGGATAGGGGGAGGTCACATTTCTTCTCAAATTTTCAAAACAGAAATTGGCGGGAATTTTCTTTACAGAAAACAGAATTTTTCTGTTTGATTTTTGGACGATTTTTAAGGCGATTCAAGGGCTGATTTTCGTTGGGTTAACTCTGTTAAGGATAAACAAGTATGGTATGGGCTGTAGAATCGATTAAACAGGGATAGAAATCCGTGTTGGAGCAAAACAGGGAGAATTCACAATTTGAGATATTTTCGGTTTACAAAAGAATTTGTGAAGAGTTTACGGCAAGATAGGAGTGTATGGAGTCCTTATTCAGTCCTGAGAGAGTTTGAGAGAGTTTGGAAACCAAGTTAACGCGTAAAAAGAAGATTAAAATCCCATAACGTGCGGTGAAGAAAAAAAGAAAATATTTGGATTAACTCGAGTAATTTTGTGGTTTGGAGGCTATATATAGGTTGATTCAAGTCATATTTAGGGATACGAACAATTTGGGGGAGTTTGGAGAAGTTTAGAGCTATAGAGAAGCGAGAAAAAAAATCAACAGAGTCGATACAGAAACTTTTCTGCTGCTGCAAAGAAGAAGAACACGAAGAACATTAGACCTTCAGAATCAGTCGCAGTGGCAGACTTATTTTCAGTGACAACGAGGTACGGTCGCATCTTCCTGCAGTCACAGAAGCTCTTCAGCAACGACTCGGACTTCTGTTTTAGACCTTCAACAACTACAGAATCCGCTGCTTAGCACTTTTCACTCTTTTAATCAACTTTTGAACACCACATATGTATTTTGAGCAAGTGATTAATATGAGGAGCTAAACCCCTTAGCCGAGGCGACGGAGGAAGCCATTGTTCCATGAAAAGTGGTATAATTCTATTTTAATTATTTATTGCAATTATTTTACATGATTATTTGCATAGAACTTAAAAGAAAAATTGGTTTTTATTGAGTAGTTGTGAAGTGTTTTGATGGGACATGCTTGGTTTTAATACTTTTGATGTTTCATGCTTCGTGCTTACAATTATTACTTCAAAAATCTATTAGAGGCAAATATTAGAATCACTTTAAAGAAGAATATTGCATGAATATTGATTAGAGTTTATCAAATAATTGGTCAATGGTGGAATCCAAAGTCTCGGTATTTTCTTATTATTGTCAAAACAATTCTATTTAATTTTCGAAAATCCTTCACAAGTTCGAGCAACGAACCTTTTTACCACTACAACTATAAAACGACATCAAGTAGTGGGTGTAAGGCTGACCAGTCTTCCCTCATGGTGGAAACATGATAGTCACCACTTTTTACACGACTCCACTTCTCCACTACTTAACTGTCTCCACTTCCTACGAGATCATGGGCTCAATCATGACTTGTATAAATAGGTTTTCGACCTATTTTGACAAAAAACACAATTGTGATCAACACAAGTATCCAGAAAAATACCAAGAACTGATAGCTTACATTCCGAAGCCAGTTCCATGTTCTGATACAATTCATAAAATAACCACACCTTCAGAGTTAACCATTCTGATCTCAACACCTTCTTCGCTTCCCTCCCTAAGATCAACCCTTCTCCTTCACTTTGTGACCGAAGCAAGACTGGAACAACCATTTCTTGGTTTAAGCCAGAATTGTATAGATTGATCTCTCGAATCTAAAGTACTCTCGTGCAGTGTATTTGTTTAGGGTTTGAATTCGTTTCTCATCAACACACCCAAATTTACCAAAATCAGCAGAATCAGTTTTTACCCCAAAACAACTGGTAACCACAGTGGGAGATTAATCTCTCGGTTGCAAGATCAGTTTTCAATTTCATTTCAATTTTCCCAATTTCAAGATGGTGGATCTTAGGTATGGATCAGCAACAAATACTGATGTTATTGGCACCGACAACACCCCTGGCATCAATATTCCTGCCGGTGACACCAATGTACCGCCTACCAGCACGATCAGCACATGTGGCACTACATCCTCTGTCGCCAACACCAGTGGCGTAAGAAACATTCCCTCCAGCGTGACACCTCATATCACCAGGGCCATAGCCGCTCCCGCCATTCCTAATGTTTCTTCGAGCGTAACACCCCCAATTATTACTAGAGCCACTGCCACCCCTCCATCAGGACGAGAGACCGGAGGATCCAGAGGAAACCAACCCCCTATTACCATTATTGATTTGATGGAGAGACAAGAAGTTCTCGCTAAATCTCAGACAGACATGGCCACAACTCAGAAAGCGGTACTCACTTTCCTCAAGAAACTGACGGAGTGACTACCTCAAGAACCACGTCAATTGTTACTAGAGCCACTGCCACCCCTCCATCAGGACGAGAGACCGGAGGAGCCAGAGGAAACCAACCCTCTATTACCATTGTTGATTTGATGGAGAGACAATAAGTTCTCGCTAAAGCTCAGACAGACATGGCCACAACTCAGAAAGAGGTACTCACTTTCCTCAAGACACTGACGGAGCGGCTATGTCAAGAACCGCATCAACTCCAAATGGAGCCAATAAGCAGTACTTTTAATACTCCCGGCGCAGGCACCTCAGCAGGGCGCTCCTTTGTAGACGAAGAGGCTCGTTTTTCTCCTGAACGTTCATCGGAAAGGAATCAGGCATCCAATTTCATCACGCGTGAAGATCTGGAACGACTTATCCAAAATCGAGAAAAAGAAAACCCGGTAGACCTGCACCAGCATCAACCTCCTTATCCTCCTGATGTGCAAACAGTTCCTCTCCCGAGAGGATACTCTTCTCCTAAATTTTCCCTTTATGATGGCACTGGTAATGCTTGTGAACACATCTCTCGTTTTCTGGAATCCTTAGGAGAGCACGAATACAATCATGACCTCCGCCTGAAAGAATTTTCAAAGTCACTTACCGGAAGAGCGTACACCTGGTACAACAACATTGCACCAAACAGCATACCCAACTGGTGTGAGATGGTGACCGCTTTTTACAAGAAATACTTCTTCGTGTCCGAGCAAATCACCTTTTCAGACCGGGGGAGAATGTTCCAACGGAACAATGAGCATCCAAATGATTATGTCAAGAGATTCAGAATTCAAGCATTGGATTGTCACGACACAAATGTGACCAAACAACAGTTAGTAGAGTCATGCATTAACGGTATGGTTCCCATCTATCGCGCTTTACTGGAAAACCTGCGTTTCCGGACGTTCTCTGAACTCCATGAAGCTGCTAAGCGGTCGGCTACAACCGCACCAGCGCTGTTAGAAAGAACCAGACCGGCCAGGGGTGAAGATGCACGCGAAACTCAAGGAAACAGGCGCCTCATCAACAAGCAATATAACACCGGTCCCTTTGTAAGCGTAGTAGGTGAAGGAGGGAAAAGGAAAGATCCAGCAGCGGAACAACAACCCAAGCGTGCAGCACCAGCGCAGACAACTCCATCCCGGAAATCCGTGGCTAAGACCCCTGTGCAACAACAAGAAACTGGAGATGCTGCTCCAGACTTCCCATTTCCAATGGATGAAGTCATTGAACTCTTGGAAGCATGGATTCAAGGCGACGCCATCAAGCTACCTCCTCTCAAGCGTCCACCGACCGAGGAAGAAATGGAAAATCCCAAATATTTTCGTTACCATAGGTTCGTCAATCACCCAACCAGCGACTGCAACAAGCTGAAACACATTTTCAAGGGGAAGGTAGATGCGGGAGAACTTCAACTAGGCACTGAGGGAGTTCACAGAGATCCTCTTCCAGTCAGAAGCTGCATGCTTTCTGGGGACTCTGTCCATAAAACCGTGCAATCCATGATAGAGCGTATATGTGAAATTCTCTATTTCTCCAAGGCGCAGCGTCAGGACATATTTGCAGCTTTCAATCATGTTCTGTCAGTCAAGCGACTGTTTTCAGTTGGAGAAGCCGCTCCCAAATCCCAACCTCTCTTAGAAGACACTGCCAGTAAATGCAACTGGGGACTGCTGACCACCGCTCACCTGAAGGATGTCGAGTTCGATAGCACGCTGATTGACGTGGCCTCTGACTTCAATATTGTTACTGTTAAGGCTCTGAGAGCCGCAGGAATTTTGAAGCAGGAAGTTGTGCACTGCCCGACTATGATCAAAAACCCAGAAGGAGAATAAAAAAACGCTTACGGGCACATTAATCTCGAAATCAAGGTGGGATATGCTCTAACGCACGCCAAGTTTCACATTGTTAAAGAATGCCCAAATTATGATATGGTTCTAGGACGCTCATGGGTGCATAGCAACAAAGCAAAGCTAGGGGTATGTCTTTTGCCAGTTTCTATACCTGAAAGGATTTCCAACAAGCCATCCAACCCTGAAGATTATCTGTTGCCATATCGACAGCTCGACAACATGACGCAACTACCTGGAGAAAGCCCGGCGACGTTCCTCCACAGATTCTGAACACAAGTAAGTCTTATCGAACAACCTTTTATGCAAATCACTCCTCCTTCCGCCAAGGCTTTGGGACTCGATCCGATTGTCAACCCAGCCGTTACTAGGAGAATTGAATGGGATGTTGGTTATTTCAAGTGTTTTATCAAGAGTTTAAAAGCTGTCGGATGGAGAATCTAAGAATCAAGTAACGGTGCAACGCCCAAACCCATTTCAAGTTGGAGATCTGGTAGTGAGAGTTGCTGCTCAACCCGCTCCGTCTGATTCCGCAGAAGGGAAAGACAAACCGTACCTAGTGGCATAAGTTATTTTGGGAGGTTATTGCAAGCTCATCAATGCAGACGAGATGGGAGGTGTAATAATACACACCCAGTGGCTCTAAACCTTCAATATTTAAGATGTCGCGCCTCCCTCTCCTCAAAAATTCCTTTTAGTGATTCCTTTAGCAATTTCCTTTTTCATGCAATATTTGTAATTCCTCCAAAATGATTGCATTGCTTGCATTCATAATTAGGGTTTCAATTTGTCAGTTAATCAAGTATCATTTCCCTTTTAGAAATCTCTTTACTCCTGAATCATCTCAAGGAAAAGTCTAGAGTAAACCCAAACCCTCACAAAATCATTACCCATTAATTTGAAACCAGGAAAAATCAAACCATGCAAGAGATGTCTCATATCCTTCAAAATACCGAAGAGGGGAATACGTAAATAAAAAGAAAGGGCAAGGAGATCAAAGGAAATCATCAAGCAGCCAGTACACGGTTTTGGCCTCTCAATCATCGTGTGCCTAGATTCAGTTTCGCCATCTGAAATTCTCGGAATCTGAAAAAATCCCTTCACGGAATCAGGAAGCAGCAAGCTAGCGCACGTGGTACCCCTGGATTACAACCACTTCTTCAGACGTGTCCAATCATGTCACACGCGCTATTAATTGGAGAAAGAGCCTCCACACCTAACAAATACGACTCTTGGATTTCTTATTCACGGAAGCACAACACATGTGATATACAAGGGTAATACCAAAAGGAAGTTACAGGTGCTAAACGTGGCTCTACCGTAACCCTACTGAGGAACACAATAAGATATTACAAAATCTTCTAAGGATTTGGATTTCTTAGTCGGGAGGTTTCGTTCATTCAACTGGAAACGTAAAATTATCAAAGCAACATGAATGAAAGAATATTATTACTTCATGAAGCTCTGGCTCCAGTCACATAAACAAAAACCACTGAAATATCAAAGACATCTGCAAGCTAAGCTACGAAAAGATGTTCTTCTATGAAAGGAAATAATAAAGTGGGAAATCTAATTATCAACGTCAAAGCCAAGGTTAATGGCGCCTCCACTAGAGTTCTCCTTAGAAGTCGCTACAATGTCCTCTCCAAGAGCCGAAGCCGCCACAATGTTTTCCCAGAATCCGCTTCAACATTCTCTCTAGCAGCCGCTTCAATGTTCTCTTCAGAAGCCGCTTCAATATTCTCCCCAGGAATTACTTCGACCTTTCCTTTGGAAACTACACCGACATCCTTTCCAGAAACTGTCCCTACAACCTTTTGAGGATGCGCCGGTTCGTCCACATCAGAGTCGATAATTATAACGCCGTTATGAATAGGGTAATCATGCTTATTCGCACCTGGAGGTTGCTTATGCTCAATTCTTCGTCGCTTCAATCGAGCCGCGAATCTTTCATCCCTGGCACTCGTGGGCTGAGATGCTTCGTCGCGCCTCTACTTTTCTTCCATGTCAACCGAAGCCAGAAAAGCTTGAAAACGCTCTCGAACGATGCGTAAATGTGTGAGAGGCATACCCTGTATGAACCGACCAGCTTCACGAAATGGAGGATCGATTTTAGCTAATACCTCCTCGAACGCGGAGATCCTGGATTTGTCAACTTCAAAGCTCTTCTCCGGAGAATCAGAAGAATAATCATCACCAGGAGTTCCTATCATGTACTGCAGAGAAGCATTATGTTTATATTAACAACCTACATGGTAAAGAAAAAAGAAAAGCTATAAGAGAATATGAAGCGATACCTGGAAAGAAGATGAGTGTGACTCTGTGGTGATTGGTATGAAAAGAACGGCTCAAGTGCCCCTTTTTATATTTCACAAATTGATAAGATCCGTGAAAAGAAATGACTCTCTACCTGCCGTATATAAAGGCCTTAGATGCGGGATATTAACTTATCTACTTGAAGACAAGTGATGTGTACTAGGAGGACTGCGTTCTTTGATGCTTCATTAAACGTTTCTTGCTCAAAGACCGAGCCGGCCTCTATCCTGGTAACATATGTCTACCTTGCCTCATAAGTTTTATCTTTATTTGTCACCATCTAGTGCTTACCCCGCAACAATGTCACTGTTACGTACTAAGCAGGGGACTTAATGTTGATGGTGGTTTTTAGTTCAGGGATAAAATTATAAAATCCTGTATTTAATGCGCCATCATTCTGCAAAGAAGTTGAGCCATTTAAAAGTGATGAGTGCCCAAGCCTCTCAACTTACATATGTATTGAGCAATTCAGTATATTTATATGAAATTTATCCAGAATGGTGCGTATAGCAACAATCCCAAAATATTCTGTAAATTTTTGAGTATTTGTTCCATACCATGTTCCTAGTTGAACTCTTAATACTGACATGATATGACGACTAATGTTCGCTCTCAGCCGAGTAGCATGAATCTCCCCAAGTGTCAGGATTGAGATGTGTGTTGAAGTACTCAATCAGAGGCACACAAAGTTATGCTGCCCTTTAATATTAAATTGGTGATTTTTGTATCAGTATGCAAAATTCACCAAAATTAGATTGGTTTTGCGGCAACCTGCAAAATTCAGTCCTTTAGCCTAATTTTATCGATTTGCAAAAATTAGGTTTTTGGCTCCCTGCGCATTATCTCGAACCCTATTGGTCGATACCAAACCTAGGTAAGCTAGGCAATTAATCCTCCATGGACTAGTAGGAGCAAAATCCTACCCAAAAATCAGAAAACAATAAATAAAAGAGGAGCCGCAGAAAATAGGAGCAGCAACAAGAAGAGGCGTGGCCGCGCCACATGGCCGGCCAGTTCGCCTAGCAAGCGTCACCCGTAGACGAATGGCCACGCTACATTTTACCCCTGTCGGCTCCCCTTTTTTCCATCGACCAATTAGGTCGCTCTAAATGCGCCACATGCACTTAGAATGTGGCCGGGTCCATGCCGCTCGCCGGACCCTTTCCCATCGACCAATCAGGTCGCTCTAAATGCGCTACACGCGCTTGGAATATGGACAGGCCCATGCTGCTTACCGGCCCTCTTTCCTATCGACCAATCAGGTCGCTTTAAACCCGTCACACACATTAAATAAAGCCAAACTGCGCTAACACCTAGTGGCCATCGCGTAAACAAGGCCGTCATGCCAATTAGCTAATCAACCTGCCAAATCGTGTCGGCATGCTAATTGGCAAGCCATGCTATTCCCCGGCAGCAATATGCCAATGTGTCATAACAGCGCAGCCGCGTGTTATCTCACTTTTCGTTCGTGGCCAACGCCATAACAAACTCTAACAAGGGTATTCTAATCAGAATACGACTCTTGTTTTAGTGGCATTGGTTGAATCAAAAGGAAACCCTAATGCCTAGTCGTGGCCTAAATTATGCCACTTCGGCCCCATAACATGCCACAATCCATGTGGGACCCAGAAATCCCTAAAAATGGCGTCATATTGTGGCCTCCCATAGCTATTCCCGCATCCATGGTCGTTCCATTTTTATGGCCTCACCATGATTCCTTTAACGTGGCCATGGAAGTATTTTCCAAAATGCCACCATACCGCGGCCACGTAGCCGCACATGCTAATTAGGGTTTTGACATGCCAAACCCTAATTTGGAAGGACGCTATGCCGACCCATGCCAAATAATGCCGCCTAAGGCATTAAGTTTGATACGGCAACTAGAGCCAATATTATCGAGTTATATTTGGACCTAGCGCCAATATGCCAAGATATAGTGGCCGCGGCTAAGCCAGGCAGGCGCCATTCTGCCACTATGCCATGGCAGGCGCCATTATGCCACTGGCAGGCGCCAACGAGATGTGTCCATAATCAACGGCCACCCTCTTCCATAAATTACAATCTCGGACGTCCAACTTCGCCAGCCGAATTGACCTGCTTAGATTAAATCATAGGTGACCAACCAAAGACTAACTTAATAGGGTCACATGATATTTCTTGCGGCAAGTCTAATAACTTAGCTCACCACACGTGATCGTCCGTCACCTAGTTTGCGTGCGATTGGTTAGAATAACCAGGTCTTACACACAAGACCCACTCAACAATCTGCTTCATATTTTCCAAGAAAATACTCGAGACATCAAACATGTCACAAACTGCTGCTCACTGGGGTATTGGTCTGGCAGTTTACAGCGTGCGGCGTGCAACACGCCCATTATGAGAAAGTGTCAGGAAAGGGCAGACGTTTAATGAGCAGTAAGTGAGTAGTGGGTGTAAGGCTGACCAGTCTTCCCTCGTGGTGGAAACATGATGGTCACCACTTTTTACACGACTCCACTTCTCCACTACTTAACTGTCTCCACTTCCTACGAGATCAGGGGCTCAATCATTACTTGTATAAATAGGTTTTCGACCTATTTTGACAAAAAAAAAAGTGTGATCAACACAAGTATCAAGAAAAATACCAAGAACTGATAGCTTACATTACGAAGCCAGTTCCATGTTCTTATACAAGTCATAAAATAGCCACACCTTCAGAGTTAACCATTCTAATCTAACCACCTTCTTCGCTTCCCTCCCTAAGATCAACCCTCCTCATTCACTTTGTGACCGAAGCAAGATTGGAATGGTCATTTCTTGGTTTATGACAGAATTGTATAGATTGATCTCTCAAATCTAAAGTACTCTCGTGCAGTGCATTTGTTTAGGGTTTGAATTCCTTTCACATCAACACACCCAAATTTACCAAAATCAGCAGAATAAGTTTTTACCCCAAAACAGTAAGCTTTCGCTTTAGCCAAGTTCGTCTTTACTCGTGACGAAAGTCATATTGATTATTTCAATAACTTGAAAATCGCTTTGATGAAAATAGTTCGTGGATAACAACTATTTTAACATCATCTAAGAAAGTTTCAATGATTGAAATGAGAGTTTTAAACAAGTTACCATGTTTGGATATAAACATAGTGTGTTCTAACATTTGTGTAAAAGTCCGAAACCGGGAACCTAAAGTATGCGTACCCATACACGTACTGGCGGTTGTTGGAAGTCTGGAACCTAGGTATGCGTACCCGTACATGTACTGACGGAAGTTTGGGTTCTGTGAATTTCTCCTGGAGTTTGGAATGTGAATTGGTATGTGTACCAGTACATGTACTGGCGTAACCAAACTCGGTCCGGCTACTTAGGTATGCGTACCCTTTTGCATACTTAAGAAGGATACTTTCTAAAATTGGTTTGTTCATGAACTAAAACATTTATATAATAAGGAATGCAATCTTTGCAAACCGTGGCTATAATGTTCATGAATTGATTCGAGTGAATCAAAACCGATTTTTCTTCGATTGTGTCTTGTATACTTCTATGAGATCTAAGCAATTGAACAACTCTCTAACTAGTTCATTTGAGTCATTTGAACTAGTTATGGTAAAGATGAATAAAGTTGATATGAAAGTGCTCATATGGCTAACCATTGGTTAACTATTGTTTAACCGACTAAGGGTACACTTTAGGTACGGTTACTCAAACCTAAATGAAGTTACATTTCATTTGTGTATAACAAGCTAAGTTCGATCTAAAGGTTGAAAGATATTAGCTTGAATCTAATCAGGTTTTCATCTAATGGTGAATATTGAATGCTTTGTTACCAAGGTAACTTAGATTACAAACCTTGATTTGAAATCTATATAAAGGAGAACTCTAGCAACTGGGAAACCTAATCTCCACACCTCATGTGTGATACTAGTTGTATAATCTATAGTTGATTCTCCTTTAACCTTAGGTTTTTCACGAAACCCTGTAGGTTAACGACTTAAAGACTTCATTGGGATTGTGAAGCCACACCCAACTATTTCCTCTGTAGGCGCGTGATCTGATCTTGCTGTTTTCTATCGTGATTAAGTACAATTGTAAGAATTGCTTTAGATTTATATCTCCGATAGGCAAGATTGAAAAGTAGTCACAAACACCTTCGTTTCATCGTTTGTGATTCCACAATATCTTGTTTCTCTACCATACGATTAAGATTATTATGAGGTGATTGATAATACTAGGTTGTTCTTCGGGAATATAAGTCCGGGTTATCGATTGGTTCATGTTCACCTTGATTTATCAAAAGACGGAACAAAAACTCATAGGTATATCTGTGGGAGACAGATTTATCTATTCAATATACTTTTCTATGTGAGACAGATTTGTTTATCAAGTCTTCGACTTTGGGTCGTAGCAACTCTTAGTTGTGGGTGACATCAGCTAAGGGGATCAAGTGCGTAGTATCCTGCTGGGATCAGAAACGTAAGGAGCGCAGCTGTACCTTGAATCAATGTGAGATTGATTAGGGTTCAACTACAGTCCAGGCCGAAGTTAGCTTTGTAGTAGGCTAGTGTCTGTAGCGGCTTAATACAGTGTGGTGTTCAATCTGGACTAGGTTCCGGGGTTTTTCTGCATTTGCGGTTTCCTCGTTAACAAAACTTCTGGTGTCTGTGTTATTTCTTTTCCGCATTATATTTTGTTATATAATTGAAATATCACAGGTTGTGCATTGAATCGATCAATTGGTAAATCCAACCTTTGGTTGTTGATTGAAATTGATTGATCCTTGAACATTGGTCTTTGGTACCGTTCAAGTTATTTCTCTTGTATTCAATCAGGCTCGAAAATCCTATTTGTTTGATTGCGGATTGAATCGAGAAATTGAGATATAACTCCTTGATATACTTTTCTTAAGATTGAGTCTAACTTTCTAGTTGATTCTCTTAAAAGTATATTGGAGTTAGTCCATACAGATTGCTAAGCGAAATATTGGGTGAGGTTGTTGTACCTCGCTTTTTCAGCACTTCTGTCCATATTCAGATCGCTACAAACACAGACTTTTAAGGTCTTTCTCTTTAATGGACATTATAGAAACAGAACTTTTGTTTCTGGTGACGCGTTTATCAGAGATAGCACTTCTGTCCATAGAGTCAGATCGCTACGAACAAAGACTTATGAGGTCTTAAACGTGTTTGCCTGCTCTGATACCAATTGAAAAAGCGGGGGTACAACAACCACACCCCAATATTTCATTTGGAAATCTGAATAGACAAACTCCAATATACTCTCAAGAGAATCAACTAGACAGTTAGACTCAATCTAGAGAAAAGTATATCAAAGAGTTTTATATCTCTATCTCTCAATTCAATATGCAATCAGCAAATAGGAATTTGCGAGTCTGATTGAATAAAAGAGAAATAACTTGAACGGTACAAAAGACTAATGTTCAAGAATCAATCAATTTCAATCAACAACCAAAGGTTGGATTTCCCAATTGATCGATTCAACGCACAACCTATGATATTTAAATTATATAACAAAATATAATGAGGAAAAGAAATAATACATACACCAGAAGTTTCTTAACGAGGAAACCGCAAATGCAGAAAACCCCCGGGACCTAGTCCATATTTGAACACCACACTGTATTAAGCCGCTACAGACACTAGCCTACTACCAATGAACTTCGGACTGGACTGTAGTTGAACCCTAATCAATCTCACACTTATTCAAGGTACAGTTGCGCTCCTTACATCTCTGATCCCAGCAGGATACTGCGCACTTGATTCACTTAGTTGATCTCACCCACAACCAATAGTTGCTACGACCCAAAGTCGAAGACTTGATAAACAAATCTTTCTCACACAGAAAAGTCTACTGGAATAGATAAATCTGTCTCCCACAGAAATACTTACGAGTTTTGTTTCGTCTTTTGATAAATCAAGGTGCGCAGGAACCAATTGATAAACCGGACTTATATTCCCGAAGAACAGCCTAGTATTATCAATTACCTCACAATAATCTAAATCGTATGGTAGAGAAACAAGATATTGTGGAATCACAAACGATGAGATGAAGATGTTTCTTACTACTTTTTATCTTGCCTATCGGAGAATAAATCTCGAGCCAATCTTAAAGAAAATAGTACTCAAATACGATAGAAACAGCAAGATCAGATCACGCAACTACAGAGAAAATAGTTGGGTCAAGATTCACAATCCCAATGAAGTTTTTAAGTCGTTAACCTACAGGGTTTTGTGAAAAACCTAAGGTTAAAGGAGAATAGACTCTAGCTTATACAACTAGTATCACACAGGAGGTATGGGGATTAGGTTTCCCAGTTGCTAGAGTTCTCCTTTATATAGTTTTCAAATCAGGGTTTGCAATCTAAGTTACCTTGGTAACAAAGCATTCAATATTCACCGTAAGATGAAAACCTGATTAAATACAAGCTAATATCTTTCAACCGTTAGATCGAACTTAGCTTTTTATACACAAATGAAATGTACCCTCATTTAGGTTGACGTAACCGTACCTAAACGTGTACACCATGTTGGCTCAACCGTAGTTAACCGAGGTTAGCTATATGAACACTCTCATATCAACCATATTCATCTTAACCATAAATAGTTCAAATGACTCAAATGAAACTAGTTAAAGAGTTGTTCAATTGCTATATTCTCATAGAAGTGTACAAGAACACAATCGAAGCAAAATTGGTTTGATTCACTCAAATCAATTCATGAACATTATAGCCACGGTTTGCAAAGAATGCATTCCTTAATATATAAATGTATTAGTTCATGAACAAACCAATTCTAGGACTTTAACCACTCAAGTATGCAAACGGGTACGCATACTTAAGTAGCCGGTCTGAGTTTGGGTTCGCCAGTATGCGAATGGGTACGCATACCTAAAAACACTTCCAAAACCCAGCAGAAATTCCCGGACCTATACCTTATGCAAGTAAGCGTACCGGTATGTGTACTTGGTACACGGAATTTCACAACTACAAGTACGCATACGAGAATGCATACTTTAGTTCCGGTCATGGATCACATACATGCAAGAATGCACACTATGTTTATAATCCAATGATATTAAGTATTCTAAACTCTATTTCAATCATTGAAACTTTCTTAGAGGATGGCAATAGCCGTTTTCACATACTATTAGCATCAAAGCAATTTTCAAGATATTGAAATAATCATAACGAAACATTCCAAGTCTACACCAAATGATTGTATCACACAAACCATGTAAGATGTTACTCGGCGATTTTCACATGATCATCTTTTAACTCTCGTCAAGAATATAAGATGAACTTGGTTGAAGCGAAAGCTTACCAACAGATATTCGAGAAATATGTAAGCGAGTTAATCTCAGCTCGAAATAATGTGTATAATCGAAAACTATCGTAATACGATTTTTGTCTCAATATAGGAGATAGAGTAGAAATAAACTTTCCAAGTGATAGATGAGTTTTAGTCTCCACATACCTTTTGTTGATGAAGTTCCACAAGCTCTCCTTAGTAGTTTTTCGTCTTCAATTGATGAACGTCGTGAAGTCTAATGCTCAACTACACAATCTATCCTAGTCCGAGACATCACTATAAGTAGACTAGAAATCAAGACTTATAGTTTTGATCGCTAACATTAACAAACAAGCTTGAGATAGCAACGCTTGCGAGTTCGACCGAGCAGTGCTCTAACAGAAGTACTTCTCACTCTCCTTTATTGCACGGTACTGATCCTTTCAGTGTGCGAACCTTGGAATAAGAAATACTGCCTTTCTTTTGCAGGTAACGGTTCAGGAACGGGTCCAAGCCCATCAATTGGTATCTAAAGGTAGTGGTACGCGCACCCTTCTTCTATCCCCCCCCTCCTTGTCCACGTACGTGAACTTTTCTAGGGTTCATGTTTTTTCCTCCATTAAATCATTTTTTGAGATCAAAAAGAAAAAGGGTTTTCAAGGAACATATCAAGTAAGTCTTCTCTTCCTCTAATCTCTCTTAATTTCTAGATCTCATGTGGAATTTCAAGGTTTCAAAAGAGGTTTCAAAAAAATTGGGTTCTTCATCTTCTTCAAGCATGAACTTACCTATAGATCAAAATTCCATTAGGATTAGATTTGTCAATGATTCTTGTGGCAAGGTGTTTGAAAGGATTTCATCTAATGGGTTTATTCTAGAAAAGAAATTGGATTTTGTTAGTGGACATAAAAAAGATTTGATTTGTTTTGAAAAATTTAATCTTGGGAATATCTTTGATGGTCTTGGTGAAGGTTTTGACACTCTTACAAGAATCTTCTATGCTAACATCCATGATGTTACTGATGAAACCATGGAATTCAAGACCATGATAAATAGAGATAGGATTCTTGTTAATAGAGAGTTAATTTCAAGGATTACCGAAATTTCCTTAGGGAGTTTTCACCTTCCAAGACCTAGTCGTGAAAGACCATCTTATGAAACCATTTCTAATGGTCTATGTGGTAAGAGTGTTGTTTGGAATGAAGGAAAATTTCCTACAAATTATCTTAGTCTCTCCTTGATGTCTTTTGGAAAACTCGGTACCTCTAATCTTTGTCCCTCCACGGTTGAGAATTCTCGTTGGATTCGTGAGTTTGCGGAGTTGGTCTATTTCCTTGAGTTGGGAACTCAAAGTCTTAACATTTGTGGGTTCATCATTTATCAAATGTTGTCGATGACGTCTTCCAACAAGAAGTTAGGCTTTCAATGTTTGGTTGAGAAAATTTGTCGCACCTTCTCCATTGCTCCCATTGGCAACTCTATTGACTCGTGTGATTCTTCCTCCATGAAGCTTCTTCACCAAATTCACAAGGGTGTTTGTAAAATTGATGCCAAGGTAAAGTGTGTGCAAGAACAATTACTTGTGATTGCTACTAAGTTTCCGGAAATCAAGGGGGACATGGACAAGATTCATGCAATATTTATGGTCTCCGATGATGAAGATGATGATTAGTTTTTCGGATTTATCCATTTTGTCTAGGAAACTTCTTATGAGAATTAATTCTTGTGTTTTTAAGAAGGATAACTAGGGTTTGGAATAACCATTATTGTGAGTACACATAGCTATTGCTAACGTTTTCATCTTGCAATGTTTTTAGATTTATTTGTTTAAATTCTAAAGTTTATTTTTAAGATGATTTTTGCAATATTAATCTTTATGGTTTTATATATTGCAAATTGTTATGGGATATGTTGTTTACGTCCGTGAACCTTGACTGTCCCATATTTGTTCAAACGTTAGCTCTATTACATGTCGGTATGAAAGTATTGATAAAAGATAGAATGAACTTTTGACTACAAAAGTTAAGCCTGTTATGTCATTATGAAAATATTGATGGAAGATAGGATGAACTTTTGTTTACAAAGATTAAGTCTATTATATGTCATTGTGTAAATAGTGATGAAAAACAGAATGAATCTTTGATTATTCCGCAGTATTGGTCTTTCCCTGATCCACATCTTTGTGTATGTACTGTGTTGCTCCGTAAGTTCTCTTATGTTGAGCATGGCTAATTGAATTGATCATTTTCCTTGTGGTTAATTCAATTGAGATTTTTGGATACAAATTCATGTTTCATGTGATTTGTTAATGTCCAAAGAAATCCTTTTTTTCTTGTAAAAGTAAGGTCGCTCTTGTTGTTCTTTCGGGAATGACATTTTATGGGGGAGAGTTGAACACATTTAGAATCATTGGAGTACTTGGAAGTGAGGAAGATTTCGAGTAATGTTGAAAAACCAAGGAGATCAAGCATTTTGGATGAGAAGCTACAAAGTTTATTTATTTTGTAATCCATATGTATTGATAGTTTTGTCACTAAAATTGACAAAAGGGGAGATTGTTATAGCACTGCTCGGTTGAACTCGCAAGCGTTGCTATCTCAAGCTTGTTTGTCAATGTTAGTGATCAAAACTATAAGTCTTGATTTCTAGTCTACTTATAGTAATGTCTCGGACTAGGATAGATTGTGTAGTTGAGATTTAGAGTTCACGGCGTTCATCATTTGAAGACGAAGAACTACTAAGGAGAGCTTGTGGAATTTCATCAACAAAAGGTATGTGGAGACTGAAACTCATCTATCACTTGAAAAGTCTATTTCTACTCTATCTCCTATTGAGACAAAAGTCGTATTACTATATAGTTTCGATTATACACATTTGAGATTTCGAGATGAGTTTAACTCGTTTACATATTTTTCAAAATATGTGTTGGTAAGCTTTCGCTTCAACCAAGTTCATCTTATATTCTTGACAAAAGTCAAAAGATGATCATGTGATAATCGCCGAGTAACATCTTACATGGTTTGTGTGATACAATCATTTGGCGTAGACTTGGATTGTTTCTTTATGATTATTTCAATAACTTGAAAACTGCTTTGATGCTAATAGTGTGTGAAAACGGCTATTGTCATCCTCTAAGAATGTTTCAATGATTTAAATAGAGTTTAGAACACTTAACCAACATTGGATTATGAACATGTTGTGAACTCTTGCATATATGTGATCCATGTCCGGGAAGCATAGTATGCATACCCGTATGCGTACCTGTTGGTTTGAGAAGTCCGAGAACCTAAGTACGCGTACCCGTACGCATACTGGCGTAGGGTTTGTGACTGGAAAATTCTGCTGGGTTTGGAGGTATGCCTACCCGTTCGCATACTGGCGAAAACCAAACTTGGTCCGGCTACTTCAAGTATGCGTACCCATTTGCATACTTGAGTGGTTAAAGTTATAAAATCGGTTGTAACATGGACAAATACATTTATATAATAAGGAATGCATTCTTTGCAAACCGTGGCTATAATGTTCATGAATTGATTCGAGTGAATCAAACCGATTTTGCTTCAATTGTGTTCTTGTATACTTCTATGAGAATATAGCAATTGAACAACTCTTTAACTAGTTTCATTTGAGTCATTTGAACTAGTTATGGTTAAGATGAATAAGGTTGATATGAGAGTGTTCATATATCTAACCTCGGTTAACTACTGTTGAGCCAATATAGTGTACACGTTTAGGTACGGTTACATAAACCTAAATGAGGGTACATTTCATTTGTGTATAATAAGCTAAGTTCGATATAACGGTTGAAAGATATTAGCTTGGGTTTAATCAAGTTTTCATCTAACAGTGAATATTGAATGTTTTGTTACCAAGGTAACTAAGATTGCAAACCCTGATTTAAAAACTATATAAAGGAAAACTCTAGCAACTGGGAAACCTAATCCCCACACCTCCTGTGTGATACTAGTTTTGACTAGAGTCGATTCTCCCTTAACCTTAGGTTTTTCACGAAACCCTGTAGGTTAACGACTTAAAGACTTCATTGGGATTGTGAAGCCAGACCCAACTATTTTCTATGTAGTTACGTGTTATGATCTTGCCATGTTCTATCGTATTTAGTACTATCTTCTCTAAGATTTGCTCGAGATTGATTCTCCGATAGGCAAGATAAAAAGTAGTCACAAATATCTTCGTCTCATAGTTTGTGATTCCACCATATCTTGTTTCGTTACCATACGATTAAGATTATTTTGAGGTGATTGATAATACTAGGCTGTTCTTCGGGAATATAAGTCTGGTTTATCAATTGGTTCCTGTACTCCTTGATTTATCAAAAGACGGAATAAAACTCGTAGGTATTTCTGTGGGAGACAGATTTATCTATTCCAATAGACTTTTCTGTGTGAGACAGATTTGTTTATCAAATCTTCGACTTTGGGTCATAGCAACTCTTGGTTGTGGGTTAGATCAGCTAAGGGAATCAAGTGCGTAGAATCCTGCTGGGGTTCAGAGATGTAAGAAGCGCAATTGTACCTTGATCAGTGTAAGATTGATTAGGGCTCAAAAAAATTCCATTCCAAAGTTCATTGGTAGTAGGCTAGTGTCTGTAGCGGCTTAATACAGTTTGGTGTTCAAAGATGGACTAGGTCCCGGGGGTTTTCTGCATTTGCGGTTTTCCTCGTTAACAAAATTCTGGTATCTGTGTTATTTCTTTTCCGCATTATATTTTGTTATATAATTGAAATATCACTGGTTGTGCGTTGTATCGATCAATTGGTAAATCCAACCCTAGGTTGTTGATTGAAATTGATTGATCCTTGAACATTGGTCTTTGGTACCATTCAAGTTATTTTTCTTATATTCAATCGGGCTCGCAAATTCCTATTTGCTGATTGCGGATTGAATTGAGAAATAGATATATAAACTCTTTGGTATACTTTTCTCTAGATTGAGTCTGACTGTCTAATTGATTCTCTTGAAAGTATATTGGAGATTGTCTATTCAGATTGCCGAACAAAATATTGGGTGTGGTTGTTGTACCCCCGCTTTTTTTAGTATCTCTCATAGAATTTGGTACCAGTCTGGCAACCAGTCTTTTATGGAATTTGGAAGCACCAATTCGAGCTCTTGGAATTAGGTAAATTTCATCTCTTCATGTCATGTTTGTTTGAATTGTCCGAGTAGTTGTGTTAGAGCATAGCTCGGTTGAACCCACCAAGCATTGGTATGTCAAGTTTGGTTCTCATATTTTAATATCAAAACTCATATAGAGTCGCTTGATTAATTACTAGAGTCAACTTCGTTTAGGTTAGACTAGAAAGTCTAGGAATGTTGAGAATTACAACTACTACTCTGAAGACCTGAAAAATGTGAAGAAGTAACGACTACAACGAAGACATCATCCTTCCACTTGAGGTTAGTAATACTGACTTGACTTGTTTCCATTCCTAAAGTATCTTTCAAGTCGCTTTATATTGAAAACATAACACACAAAGCTATATTTATGACACTCCAGTGATTATACTTGGTCATAGCACTATGATCAAAGTATCAAGGAATTATATTGAATTACGAAGTACAACGCTTATCTTTTGAACTTCGTAAATACGCCATCAACATAATCTATGTATATAGTTATTTGATTATGTATGGGATATAGGTGTGATTTCATCCTAAGAAACTATGTATTATTACATCGGTTTAAGGAAGTAGTTATATGAACTTGTTTCATAATCGAAAGGGAAATCATAAATGTGTTGGTCTGGTTTTCATTAAAGATTATTTGGATGACCAATGCAAGATGACTAGGTGGAACAATCTTAACATATGTTGAGATTCAAGGTAGAACCTATCATGGCCTATATTGTGCGACAAGGTATAACCGGTCATAGCCTATATTGAGTGACATGGTATAACCGATCCTAACTAGTTTGGGAAGCATGGTATATCCGGTCATAACCTATATCTAGTGACATGGTACAACCGATCCTAACTTGTATTGGGAAACAGGGTATACCCAGTCATAACCTATATTGAGAGTCATGGTATAACCGGTCCTAACTTAGTTTGGGAGTCAAGGTAGAACCGTTCCTAAGAGCAAAACCGAGTTTCCAATATTCACATATATCTTTATGTTGTGTGTGAATTTAGAATTAGGGTTTGCTAAGATAGGAAACTTCTAGATGTCGACATTATTTGAACATGTGCATAACTCTTATCATTAATTGTTCAAAGTTATTCCTTTATACTCAAGGTGATCCCAAACCGAAATATTGAAAAGGATTATTAGTTAATGTGCTAAACTAATAATAGAATTTTTTTAAGAGAGATTTCGGAAATATTGTTTGACATTAATTGGAAATAGGAAAACCGAAATTAGGTACTTTATTGCATATCTTGAGAATATTTTCGGTTTTGGAATTTCCTTGTTGTCCAAACAACCTTGGTCTATAAATTAATACTTGAGTTTGCATTTCTTGTAAACTATCCTTAAAGCCAGGAAAACTTTATTCGTGTTGTTTCTGGTGGAGACGTCTAACTGGAGTGTAAAGTACCCTAATTATGCGGAATCTCTTACGACCGCTTGTTTAAAGACTTCAGTGGGATCAAGAAGCTCTACGAGTATTGTTGGTGGGAAACTAGATAATTGCAGTGTTATTTTAGCTTTCGATTATTGATTTGATTGACTAACGGTTGTGAAACTTTGATTGCACCAAGTTTGATTATTATTGAGAGCCTTCTCTTATGACATAAGGGTCACTCAAACTAGATCAAAGTATCGACGAAATCTTTATAACTTTTTTTAGATCTAAAGATATCTTGTGATAATCCATTGTTAACATACTCCATTCTGTGCGTGACTAATTACAAGAGGATTCAAGTTTGTGTTGTGCAGGTACTTTGAAGACGAAGAAGATTTATCTAATTAGTTTTCGTATCTTGTGAATTTTGTGCACACATCTTGATCGTCTGGGATCTAACTAGATCTTGTTTATCCTTGATATACTTGTGATTATCTAGTTGACAAGCTCGATATAACTTTATATATTGTTTGATTGTAAATCCGGAAATTGATTATTTCAGTAATTAAGATTCAGATTGATTTAACCAGACAAAGGAGTTTATTAGATTAAACATAAGACCCTTTGTCGATGACTCAACATATCTTTTACCAAAGATTGAATAGAGTAGTTACCAAAAAAAATTATTCCTTTACTATTTGGAATACGATCAAAAGGAGTAAAGCAACTTGAGATAGTGATTTTTTCCTTGGGATTCACGTGCGTGACCAAAAGGTCGAAGACGCATGGATACTGAGGAAACTAAGTAACTAGGGGTAGTTTACTTGGTCCCAACTATACGAAGTTGGATTGTGTTATTTGTATAGCGGATTAATTATGAGAGTATTAAAAACTGGACTAGGTCCCAGGGTTTTTTTTTGCATTTGCGGTTTCCTCGTTAACAAAATCTTTCTGTGTCATTTACTTTACTTCCGTATTATAATTGTTTATTGTAATAAAGTAAATTACACTTGTACGTTAACCCTGATCACTTGATATTGATCCTATAGTAAATCGTTTTCAGACCGTAACTATTATCAAGTAAATATCTTGAAGTTGTATTGTCTCGACTTTGTCCATAGACGATCACTTAAGATATCAAATTCATAGGTTGAAATTAAAAGATTGTGTTGTATTTGGGTACCCTCATCTTTTCAAGTTGGATTAGCTTTTTTAGGAGGGAAAAACAAAAAAAAATCGGATTGAATCAAATTCCTTACGATCTTAAAGACTCTAGCGATTTTTTTTCAAAAATGGTTCTGCCAGGCAGGATAAAATGCCCGTTTTATTTATATTAGCAAGATTAGATAGGTGTTATGATCTTGTTAGTGGTAGGATCTATATTTCTGGACATGTCATCTTTAATAAGTCGGCTTTCCTTTTAAATCTTCTTTTGTTGTACCTATTAGTATCTGTTAGAGCATTGCTCGGTCGAACTCGCAAGCGTTGCTATCTCAAGTTTGTTTGTCAAGTTTAGTTGCCAAAACTATAAGTCTTGATTTCTAGTCTACTTATAGCTAAGTCTCGGACTAGAATAGTAAGTTTAGTTGAGCTCTAGACTCCATGACGTTCATCGAATGAAGATAAAGAACTACTCAAGGGAACTTGTGGAACTTCATCAACAAAAGGTATGTGGAGACTTGAACTTATCTATCACTCAAAAGTCTATCTATTCTATCTCCTATTTTGAGACAAAAGTCGTATTGCTATATAGACTTCAAGTATACATATTTGCTATTTCGAGCCGAGTTTATCTCGCTTATCTATTTCTCGAAATATGTGTTGGTAAGCTTTCGCTTTACCAAGTTCATCTTTACTCGTGACGAAAGTCATGTTGATTATTTCAA